>WSXT02177598.1:0-21658 GCA_011762715.2 Neuroterus valhalla | reverse complement strand
TGGGGGCCCCTACCGTCCTCTAATAGCCGGCGAACCTGTTTCCCGTGTTGCTCTAATAATCGGCGTTCGAGTGTATTATTATGTGTCCCCTCTGGAATACATTAACTTTCTCCAATTTACATCTCTACTACATTCTTTCTACATCACTAATTCTAGCATATTCTCTTATCTCAATTACTGATTTTCAAATTGTAATCCTTCCATCCTCTCCCTCATTCTACCTTCCACTCTTTTCTTTTCTTTTCTTTCTTTCTCCCTCTCCACGCTTTCACAGTCCCTCATTATGATGCTCTAAATCTACTAGCTTTTTTACTTCCTTCAATCTCCATACATTCTTCCTCTATTCTCCCATTCCCTAGGATTCACTCAAGATTCTCTTTCCATTAATTCCTCTCCTTTTCTTTCAAACAACCATCTCATGCACTCTTTCATCTCTTTTCTACCTATTCACATACTCTGCATTTGCTTTCTTGACCTTTCCTCACTATATCCATTCATATAAATCATTCTTCAGTCTCTATCTAGATATTCTTGCCTATCATTCTTCCTCCCATACTGTTTATCCTATCTCGATTCCTCCCTTCTCCTTCATCTATCTTTCACCTGCCCTTTTCCATATCATTTGCTCTGTCTCTAAAAAATAATCTTTCCCCTCCTCTCATCTTTCAATTCCAGGGCCCTCTTTTCTGTTTCCTTTAACCCTTTCCTGCGCTCTTTTTGTGATACTTTCTCGCTAACTCCCCTCCCTTTCTTGTCTTACAAGGGGAAGCTCCGGACTGGGGTATCGAAATTTTGATAAGACCATCATCAATCGATAGAATATAAAAAAATGATCGCACATGTGTCCCGGCGTTTTTCAGGTGGGCCCTAGTTTTGCGATATTAAGATTTTGAAAATCACGCTCACTGCGACAAACCAACTACTATCTAGTCTGTTCCTCTACGCCCGAGTAGTGATAGTGGCTCGGCAATGAACGCTCGCCTTCTACTCCGATGCCCCCGGATCAAATCTCGGTCAGGGTAATTTTTTTTCTACTGGCAATCATAAAAAACAATTATTTGATGACGCTCTCTCGGTAACTGAAATTTTATTCTTTATGAATATTTAGACATTAAAATAATTGTTATATATTTATTATTTATCATTATTATTATTTATTTATTTTTATTATTATTCATTATTTATTAATATTACTTGAACTGACCAAATATTTCTAAAGTATAAAATTTCAGTTACCGAGATAGCGTCACCAAATAATTTTTTTTTATGGTTGCCAGTAGAAAAAAAAAGATCCTGCCGGAGATTTGATCCGGCGGCATCGGAGTAGAAGGCGAGCGTTCAACCGCCGAGCCACTATCACTACATGAACGTAGAGAAACAGACGAGGTAGTAGTTGGTTTTCCGCAGCGAGTGTGATTTTCAAAATTTTAATATCGCGAAACTAGGGCCCACCTACAAAAACGCCGGGACACATGTGCGATAATTTTTAACATTCTATCGATTGATGATGGTCTTATCGAAATTTCGATACCCCAGTCCAGGACTTCCCCTTCTTAATCTTTCTTGAATTTGGACGTCCTTGTTCTTTATTTATTATTTGGAACCTCTCCCCTTACCAAGTGAACCAGAGTTATCCCCAATGTCCATTCAATCCCCCCTCTCTCTTTACTCCGACCCTTATCTCTCTCTCGTTTTTCTATCCCCCCCCCCCTCTTTCCCTTCCCTATCCATCTATCCCTCTTAATCTTATATGAGCCATGAAAGCGTATTAAGCAACCTCATTTTCGTATTCTAATCTTTCACTTACCTTTTTCCTCTTCCCTATTTTTGTAAAATTGTGCCCGCTTCTTTCTTGATACTATCTCTCATATTGGCTCGATGTTCTTCATTCTGCTTGATGAAATTAAGATACCTGGATTCTTTTACTTCTTCATACTTCTAAGCTTTTGCCTTTCCATTTTTCACATCTCTCTTACATAATCCTGGACACCATGACTATAAACACCTTATTCTCCTTACACTCCTTATCCCAGCTAGCCCTCTTCCAATTTTCCTTCCTTTCTCCCGTTTCCACAGTCTTTCTTCTCTTCATGCTTACTTTTCTGTGCTGACCAAACTTCATTTCCCAAATTTCTACTATATTATTTTCTTTAGCTGTTTCCTGTCCATCTCCCTCCCCTATCTCTATCGTCGTCACTATCATTTATCATCCTCTTCTATATCTTCGTTTAAAATAAACCATTCTTATTCCTTAAGTACGTTCAGTGATTTATTTCCCTGTTTATTTAGTAGTTTGTTTGCAAAATTTCTCCTAGCCTCATCTACTTCTTAACCCCATTATTTCCCTACACTTCCTCTGGTTTTTGTATTGAAGCCTCCACTATGACTAGTTTTACTTCTTCCTTCCCTTCATCTTCATTTGCATCTACGCCTAATATCTCTCACTTTTACTCTTCTTCCTGTTTCTTCAACCCATCCCCATATTTTTTCCTCCTATAAATATTTTCTTATCCTTTCTCTAAAATGCGTTACATGTTTTCTATTCGCTTCCATAATAAAACCGAGATTTTTAAATTCCTTCATTTCCTCTAACCTTCGATCCTCCTATCTCGCTTTCAATACTTGCGGTTCCTCCTCCTTCCCCTTTTGCTAATTATCATGAGGTTTTCTCCATTCGCATAAAGTCTCGATTTTTTGTAACCAAAAACTTTCTTAACCTCGTAGTGAAACAAGTGATTTCTTCTATTTCCCGTTACTTTATTCTTTAACGATTATGATTCTTTGGTTACATATGTCTTACGTAATGTCGGCATCAACTCTTCCTACTTTTAATCATTTATCTTTCCCTCTCTCCCTCTTTCACAATAAGTACTACTTTATCTTCTTTCTATATTATTGGTCAACTTTTTTCCTTTCATACCCTTTTGCACATTATCCACGCCAACTTCTTAATCCTCTTTTTCCCATATCTCCAAACTTCATTCGAGATTTTATCTATACCTGCTGCCTTTTCCTCTCTCAACAACTCTATTGCCCTTGTTTCTTTTCCTTCAAATCTTCTCATTTTCATCCTTTTCCCTTTCCACTCAGCCTCCTTTCGTTATTCCCTTTTTCACTTTTCCTAAAAATCTGATCGAACATCCTTTCATTCAAACATTTCGATCTCCTAATTAACTCTCTTTTCCTCGCTCTCTTTACTTCTTTTAAAACTTTTATCTCTTTGTTATCCTATTCTGCCTTTCCATTAACCCTTCCTTATTTTTCCTTTGTTCCTTTGACGTCACATTATTACTCCTTTTTGTGTCACCTTCTGCACCGCTCGTCCCGTTCTACAATCTTCTTCATTCCTTACTTGCTTCCTTTTTTCCGCTTCTCACATTCATCATCCTTGCTACCCCTTTTTCGCCTTCCCTGACGTCTTCCCCAAATGTCCTCTATGATATCATGTTCCCATTTCTCTATCACTGTTTCTATTTCGTCTTTCACGTTTTCCTCTTCCATCTTTGCTATCTTTATATTCTTTATGTCTTTTTCTATTCCTTTGGCTGACACTTACCTTTTCCAACTCTTTTTTCTTTCTTCATTTCTTTGTCTGTTTCCCGTTCATCTCCCTCCGTTAACTATAGAGTCGTTACTGTTATTGTTCTCCCTTACCTCATCATCATAACCTATACAGTGTAATTAATGCTCCTTCCCGCATAAGTGCACTACAATTATTCTTCCTCTCCCTCTCTATTCCTAGTTGCTGTAAGCCATCCGAAACTCTCTAATCTATTTAGGAATCTCCTCTCCATTCACTAATTTGTCTTTGGTATTTTTCCTAGTCCTATCATATTCTTAACCCGATTCTTTTCCTCCTCTTTCTCCTGTTTGTGCATTACAGTCTTTTCTATGATGAGTTCCAACCCTCCTTTCTTTCTTCTCGATACCTTTCTTTACTCCTCAACTCTTCCGCCGTATCTTGATTTACCTATATCTCGACTATCTTTTTCCTCTTCTCTTCAACTTCTATTCTTCTTCCATCATTCTCCCTTCTTGTTCGTTTAATTCATTTTAATCTCCTTTCTGCTATATCGAATATTTATTTATTCCCATCACCATTCATTCCATTCATCTGTACTTTTCCTTTTTGTCTTTACATCTCGAACCTTCCCCCTGTACACCACCACTTAGTAATCCTTCCTTTAGTATGCGCTACATGTTTCTTATTCGCTTGCATGATAAAACAGAGTCACTCAAATTTCTTTGCTTCCCCTTAATTTTCACCTTCTCATCCCACTGTCCATCTTTTCTTCCCCTTCACCTTCTGCCTGAATATTTTTACCTATTTTTTATTCGTATCAAAAATTACCTGAACATTGAGGACTTTATCACTCCATCGAGATCCTTCCTCCTCAGAATAATCACCATCCCCCACAGCCTGCATGAGAGCTCTAGTTTTTCCCATAGAAACTGGATTAACAGCTTCCAAATGGGAAGGGTTGGGAAGCATGCTAATGTGTAAACTTTTTCCAGGGTTGTTAAGATCCACGGAGGATACAAAATGACTTGGCACGTCCCCAGTAGCTTTTGCATCTTCCGGAAATTCCGGGATCCCTCTCAACTTCCTGAATAGCTTCTCCGGGGGAAAATTCAACATTCCTGTTAGGAAATTCAGTCGTCCTCGATGTGGCATGCACAATACTATGTGCTCCAGCTCCTCTATACCAAAATATTATTTTTTTGGAGATTTCTTTTTCGGGACCGTCCATTAACTACGTCCAATTCTGGAATCCCCCCTCCTTTCCTCCTGTTCTCAATCGTTGGCAACAACATCGGAATTTTCGACCTATTCAAATAAACTTTCAACCAAAAAGACTCATTCCTGTGGGATACAAATTTCCAATCTAAAAGGAATAATTCCACCAAAAAAATTTAACTTCCAATGAAATATCTGAATTGTTATCCTATTCTCCGATATAGAAATTTTGGGGTTTCTTGTCAAAACTAGAGGTAAGAAAATTAAAGGTGAGAAAAAATGAGGGAATGGGAAAATAATAGGGAAAGGAGAATATGAGACTGACAGTGGTACTTTAAAGATGAATTTCCATATCTGAGAATAAAATTTTCAGTATCCTGAAGAGAGGGAAAAAAACCAAAATCTTTTAAAAAGCGGTGAATCTGATCGTAACGTTACTCCCATGACGCTCTCCACCCATCCCTCCAAATTGTTAACGTAGATCATGGACGGCCTCTTCATTTAAAAATAATCCTTAATTTTAATAAAATTTGTTACCACTTGACAATTGGAAGAGTTCCCTGAAGAAAGCCATCATACTTTCTGCTCCTTCTCCACCGTATCTCTTTACTGTGACAAATTTTACAGCAAGAAAATGATCGAAGGCTTGACTTTTCAGCATGTCGCTTGCAATTTCTCGACGAGTTTTTTCGCTCAGTGGCTCTTGATAGCATTTTTCGAAAATGTCTGCAAACCATTCTCTCTCTTCTTCACTCTAGGTTTCAAAAATGGAAAATCAGGTCCTTAAAAATTCAGGAATTTATAGGGTACCAGAGGAATAAGGTATATATACAGGGTTCAAGGTAACTTGCAGAAGAGAATTCTCGAACGTTGAAATTATTTTTATGTGAAGTCAATTGTTACAAACAAATCTATTTAGCAAACAGTTTATGTGTGACGCTCTGCGAAAAAGACCCTAACTTTCAGGTTTCCAATGCTACTGATAGTGCTATAGTTGCTCTCTCATTATAATGGCAGAATCATGTGTCTATCTGCGAAATTATAATAGTTATTCATCCGCAAAGTAAGGCGTGAATCGACCAATTCGAGACAAGCGGAGCAACTGAGAAATCCTTCCCTCCACTTACCATGCAATCCTAGTGCCGCACAGTGGTAAAAAATCACAAAAAGTTGGCCACAATGAAAAAAAAAGAAAAATTTTCGCTATTCAAAAGGACCAGTATCAGTAATGGTACCCCTAGCGTCACTTAAGATTGATGATTAAGGTTGTACTGCAGTGAGATTTAGTTTTTTCATTGTGGTATTCTTGTGCCTTATCCTTCAGCATTGCATTTCAAATCTGCTGCCAACTGCACGCGATCAAAATTGAATGGATTTCAATTTTAATTCCGAGCTAGTTTTCAATTATTTTATACAGATATTGCGTTCTAAACTCATGAAGCTTATTTGCGGAGCATATAGAAGAAAAAAATTCTTTGTTATCGTTCTTAGAAATATCGAGAATAACACGTATAATTTTTGGCAACGTCGCTTAAACTGTCCCTTTGCTCTTATGCTTACTGCATCCTTCTCACTCAAGATTCGATGCCTGTATCGAAACAATAACAATCGAGCAACGTGAAAGACGTTGCCATGATTCTCGAGTACAAGTTCGAATTTTATAAATTTGCCAATCAAATCCCGTGTGTCTTTTCTTCTGCCGACAAAATCATTCTGGAACTTCGCGTACTACATTTGGAAGTGATACTCTACGTTATACTTGATTTTTACGTCGATCCCTTCACTACGAATAACTTTTTTGAGAGGAAAAGAGTAAAAAGCCACAAGCTAACATAAGAGCCCATGTATTTTTACTCAACTTTGAAAACTTTTAACTCGACACTCGGTGACTGGATTTTCTTTAAATTTGATGAAGTGGCGTAGGGCATCATAAACTAAATGTATATAAATTTTTATCAAATTCTGATCACTTGGCTCTCCCTCCAGTACAACCTTGATACCACATATTGCTACAGAACCAACTTCAGCCTCTCTGTTTCATAGACGTCAAACGCGTTGAACAAGTCAAACTCGTAGCAACAAGTAAAAACCAGTTTTTCAAAAGTGCACAGTTTTTGAATAGAGGGACCAATTTGGATGCCACAAGATGGTTTGTTCTCGCAGATTTAAGTACTTTCAGATATACAAACTATGAAAGTGCTTGACAAAGATAAATATGAAATATGTTTAAACAATTGACTGTAGTTTTCAAATGTTGATGATAAGCTCACGCTGATAAAGACAGAGTTTAGAAAAAAGTCTTGATAGATCGGGCCCTATTTTCTTATCTCAACAATGAATAACGAACTTCTCAAAAACTTATCAAAAATTGAGCTGCCGGAATTCTCCGGTTTGCACTCGGGGATTTTTTTTCTATGAAACGTACAGTTACGCCCATAAATGCCCGTTATACAGCGCCCAGTGGTTCAAAATCCCAAAAAGCTGGCCAAAGATCAGAATCCTGATATTCTACTTCGTTCGAGTACCCATGTGAGGTTTTTGGTGTCGCTGATTTCGAAAATGAAGTAAAAAATTTAAAATCCACAATGGCGGACCAAAAACGGCGGACATTATTCTTAAAAAAGTAGTTTTTTAGAAAAATAGCCGTCATTTCCAGTCCACCATTACCATCGACATATAGAAATTGACCGATCACGCCGTGCGGAGCAATGAAACGGGGTGTAGAGAGAGAGAGAAAACATTTGAGCCGTGACAGTGACTCTTTCTAAATAAAGCTGATTGATCGAGAGAATTTTCGATGGATGGAGGTAATCGAAGCACAGGACCGTGCCTGTTATCGCGGATGCTCCAAAAATGTGCCGTTTGTCCTTCCTGTCAAAGTTTGTTACTTTTCTAAATTTAATGTCAATTATTATTAAAAATGGTAAAAGCTTGTGCGGTTTGTAGAAGTTATGAAGACTTGTATACGGGTTTATGTTTCAACGTAAGTAAAGTTATTAAATAGTAAAATGAAAAATGTCAAACAAAAATGCAACCTCGAAATATTCACCTATGTGATACAAATTAGTATTTTTTATCCCATAGAAACATTGTCAAGTCCATCTCAATATTATTTCAATGTTAGGGTAATACTGAAATCATTCACCAGAGAAAAAATTAATTCTAAACCAAAAATTTAAACGTAGACTTTTCAATCGCGAATAATTGATTTTCATCCAGAAATAGTTGGATTTTCTTATTGAGCTCTATTAGTTTAGTTCAAATTCAAGTAAAGAAGCGGAAAAGATGCAAATAATTAAATAGAATCGAAGCATGGTAGTTCATTTTCAATGTAGTTTCAAGAAATGAAGTTTGAAAAATGGAAATTTTTGTTGAAAGATAAGGTTCCATTTCCCTTTCACACTTTTTCATTTTAGACTTCCCATCATTCTAATTACTTGAAAAATTGTATGACACTATTTTTCAAATATCTGAGATTTTTTACAGTATTTTTGGTTTCTTAAAATGAGTCCGAGACTCCGAGACCTGTGGAAGATAGTTCTTCGTGCATGTAAGTTTTCATCCAAATGTTAAACAGAAATATTTCTACCTTCACTCAAAACCTTAAGTCCGTTAGTATTAATTTTCTTATATATATTTATTTCTTACCAAAGGATTATGATTATAGCACTTTCAATCAAATCCCAAGGAGAAACTTAAGGTTACCAAGTTTTTTTTATAAGTTAAATGAAACAGAATATTTTTCAAGAATGTTTTTAAATTTTCAATTAATTATAACTAAATATTCAAAGTCTATTGTTTTTAATAGTTTACATACAAATTCAACCAAACGGAGTATTTAGGCTCTGTGCGGAGCCTCCGATTGGTTTGAAACAGTCCTGGAATAGATAAAGGGCGACCGACGGCACAGATGTTTTTCTCTCTTTCTAAACCCCATTTCCATTCTTTCTACAGCGTTATCTCTCCATTTCTATATGTCAATGGCCATTATAAATTTTGGATTTTTTACTTCATTTTCAAAATCAGCGACCTCAAAAACGCCCTCATACTCACTTCCAAGTAGATGCACGGAAAATTTTAGGAAATATTCGCCATTTTTATTTTGGGTTTTTGACTTGATTTTCGAAATCAGTGGCCCCAAAAACCCCTCAATACTCTTTTTCAAGTAAATGCATGGAAAATGTTAGAAAAATTTCCGCCATTTTGGGTCTTCCATTTTGAATTCCGGATTTTTGACCTCATTTTCGAAATCAGCGGCCTCAAAAACCCTTTAATAAGCATTTTTAAGTGGATGCATGGAAAATTTTATAAACATGTCCACCAGTTTTCGTCTGCCATTTTGAATTTTGGATTTTATACTTCATTTTCGAAATCAGCGACCCTGGAAACCTTTTATGGGAAGTCGAACGAAGTGAAGTATCGAGATTCTGATTTTTGGCCAGCTTTTTGGGATTTTGAACCACTGTGTGCCGGAGCAAGCTAGACGCACCGAGAAATCCATCCTCTCCACCTGCTACATAATCCCACTGCCGAAGCATGCTGGACGGCTTGACGCACGAACACGGCGTGCAAATATCTGTTCATAGTGGAGGGGCTGGATTCACGAGATGTCTGCCTCCCACTCACTGACTCCCAAAGTGTTACCTTTTCTGCAATCGCTTCAACTGTAAAATTTGCCTGATCTCGGTTAGGGCCTTTCCTTCGCATGACGTCACATATTATGGATTTTTCGTCTGGAAAGTACGTTTTAGGCTGAACTCACTTGTTATCATTGGAGAAAAATACTTGATCATAAAAAGATTAATCACATAATATTATATTCTCATTAAAATGAGAAGATATGGGTTCTATGTGAAAATCGACTTCCGCGGATTTAATGAAATCTCAACGTTTCGAAACCCCCTTGGTTCGAAGAAACAGGTTTTACGTTGGTGTCTGTCTGCTGTCATCGTCTGTATCCCGCATAACTTTCGAAAGATTAATCGGTTTGAAGTGCGCTTCGACAAACATTTGAGGGACCAAAAAGAAAGGTCGAGTATAAGCAAATTTTGTTTGCTCCTCATTCAGACATGCTTGATGATATCATTCTAATTCTTGAAACAAAAGATCATTTTTCGGCCTTCAGAATCCAAAAGAGTTTCACTTTGAAAACGTTGAGGGCATTGGAACCAGGCCCTCATCTTAAAATCAAATTCTCTCATTTCACATCCATAAATACTACAATTATATTTTTTCAGATTATCAGGGCCTCCTTTCTTCCGATAAAGTCCGTATTCGTAGTGAAGAATAGTCTAATCTTAATACTCTCTGTGTAAAACGATTTTTTCAAGTGCTCGTGTTAAAATGCAGATGAGCAAAACAAAATAATTCAATAATAAAAGAATAAATAATATGCCAAACTAAGTTCAGCTCTGCAAAACTTCGGAACGTTGCTAGTACAAAATTTATTTCTATTAATATTGGAAAGCAAATTAAATGTATGAGGAAAAAGTGAAGGGATAAACCAACTTTAGAAGAGTCAGATTCAAATTGCGCGCGAATAGTCACTGATCAAGTGAATCAGATTCCATTGGTCATCAATCTTGATTTGCATGCCATCTTTGACTAATAAGTGCGCTCCTCCTCTATCCCAAGCATGGTGGAAGTAGACAAGGTGAGGCAATACTCGTGACGAGTTTACAAAGGGTGCTGCGCAGGTTTTGAAAGTTGATAACGGGCCGGCCATATGCTAACTGCGTATGTGTTTGTGCGCTTGTTATTCAGTAAACAATAAATTCATTTTTGACACAAGTCTGTGAGTTTTGCACAAGTTTTGTAGAAAAGCGAAAGAATGATTGAATGCCGTATTATATTCGCAATTTCCGAATTCCTGGAATACGTTATTTTTTAAGAAACCACGGATTTGGTTTTGGTGTCTATATGATTCATTCGATGACTGAACTTTTTGATGACAATCATCTTTAATAGGTAAATACTGTTTGATTTTCTGTCATGATGGTTCTCCGCCCAGTCTGCATATTCATAAGGGGCCGTCCATAAATTACGTAACGCGATTTTCCGGCAAAATCCCCCCTACCCCCCAAGTTACGCTTTTTCCCAAGTTTCCCTGTAGTATTCCGTGATTTCGTAACACAAGGATAGACCCCCCTCCTCAAATGCGTTACGTAATTTATTGATGTCCCCTACCAATTAGCCCCTTTTCTTCGCCACAGTGACCTAGTGCCAGCTGGTGTCTTGTGTTTACCACCGTGTATAATAATGCCCCAATAAGCTGTTGGTACTTTTCATTATGCTCCATCGATAGTTGACTCTGCCTGTTCTTTGGATATCCCGTATCCAAAGGTATACTTGACGGTTTTGCATCGTCTTATCCAAATCTGTTCGAAATGGTCAGTGATCCCAACTTGGGCATGTAAGTACTGCGCTAACCCGGCGAAGCGGTCCTCATGGGCCAGCGTTGACCGCCTTTGGCGCGTGATTTCAAAACGGGCAAAATGAACTATTTTTGGAGATAAAATAGATCAATCTTATAATTCGCATATTAATGTCAGAAATGACCAAATTTGTAATAAGGTTTGAGATAAAATAATAATACACACATTTTGTAAATAATAGAAAGATTCATTTTTATATTCCGCAAAAATTATCCGTTATTTACAAAGCATACGCATTATCATTATTCTATTTCTAACCTTAATTACAATTTACGTCATTTCTGACATTCATGTGTGTTGGAAGAGATAGGGTGGTGAGACACTAGACCGTTTTGATGAACAAACTCAGATTTATTTGATAAGGTATTACAGCGAACCTTGCCACGTCTGGTTCTCTCGAATGCCAATATGCAACTAACTCGAGGGAGCGACTCCTCCACGCGGCTCCGTTCGTTCGCGCGATCGAAGCGCCATCCCAGTAATGGAGCGCAAGTTCAAACCCAGTGTGGCGATATTGCAAGCTCAGTCGCTCGCCGTCGATGACTTCTGCGCATGCATTACTTTTATACTTCCAAACCGTAGACCTTATGCCCAAGCCCTTACGGTCCACGGTTTGAAAGTTTGAAAGTAACGCATGCGCAAAAGTCATCGAGGGCGAGCGACTGAGCTTGCAATATCGCCACACTGTTCAAACCTTATCACGCGTCCGCGACATCCTGTCTGGTTGAACCCTCGTGGGGTTCAAAAAGATCCTGGTCGAACAGCAGGCACAACTTCTGAACTGTCCGGGTCAGGACGGTGGTCGAAGTCCGCAGCTCCGCGTTGCAAACCAAACCATCCGGTACAGGAAACACCCGGAGGACCCGCGTCACCGACCAATGTGCTGGAGTGGTGTTTTCCTCGGTGATGAGGACGATGTCTCCCACCTGTAAGTCCGGAAGTCTCCGTCGCCAATGCCAGAGTGTGGATTTTCTGCTCCCGCATTGCCATCGTTTATTCTTCCTCGGGGAGAGAGGCCATTCGGTCGTAGGCCGGTTGGCCTTGAAGAAGCGGGCCGTGTCACCAAAGTGGATGCAAGAGGAGCTCGACAGGATTGAGTCCACGGCTCGCACAATCAGCCGGATTGTCCCCGAAGCGGACATAGCGCCAATCAGAAGGAGCTAAGAGAGTCTGCACCTGTCGGACGAGGTTTTCCACGTAGGATCACTGGAGCCAAAAAACCAACAGGATCGAAGAGGCGTGCCACCTCACTCAAGATGCGTCTCCTCGTAGGGTTGGGCGCCAGTTGCTGCAGAGTTACCAGGAACCGGAGTTCGTCCTGATCCGGGTCCTAGCGGAGGCCAAGTACCGACGTGTGCTGTTGCTCGATAGCACGTCCCCCGCCTGTAGGAGGCTGCCCGAATGCCTGTTGAGCCACCTGTGGGATGTTGGAGCCCCACTTGCGAAGATGGAAGTTTCTGGCCCGGAGCACTTGGTCGAGGTCCCGCGCCACTTGGATCGCCTGGGCTCCCGTGGCGGTACGGTAGAGGAAGTCATCTACGTAGAAGGCCGAGGAGGCCGCCGTGGCCACCTGAGCTGCCCGGCTCGGATCCTCCACCAACTGTCGGTTATCCCAGATGCACTGCTGCATTTCCCTTACTGCGTTGAAGGGACTAGCTGCCATGCCAAAGACAACTGCGGTGAGACGGTGATGTGCCAGAGGTTCCGCAGGCGACTCTCGCCAGAGAATTATCCGCTAGTCCTGATGCTTCGGCGCCGCCAACACCTGCCGGAACATTTTCTCCACATCCGCGGTCAGGGCCACTCGCCAGTCGCTACTCCCCAGCTGTCACTTACAACTCGTCACTTGCCACTTCCCGTTTGCCACTCGGCACTTGCCACTTGCCACTCGCTAATTGTCGCTGGCCAGTTGCCACTCGACACTCGCCAATTGTCACCGGCCACTCGATAATTGTCACTGGCCACTCGCTACTTGTCACTTCCCGTTTGCTGCTCGCCACTTGCCACTCGCCAATTGTCGCTGGCCAGTTGCCACTCGATACTCGCCAGTTGTCACTCGCCAATCGTCACTTATCACTTGTCATTTGCCACTTGCCAATTGTCACCGGCCACTCGCACATTGCTGCTGGCCAGTTGCTACTCGACACTCGCCAATTGTCACCGGCCACTCGCCAACTGCCAATTACACACGCCACTGGCCATTTGCCACAAGACACTTGCCACTGGCCAATTTCTTTTTGCCACTCACTACTTGCAACTTACCACTCACCATTTGCCACAAGATACTTGCCAATTTCTATTTGCCACTCACCACTTGCAACTTGCCACTTACCACTCGCCATTGGCCACAAGACACTTGCCGATTCCTATTTGACACTCACCACTTGCAACTTGTCACTTACCACTCGCCATTTGCCACAAGACACTTGCCACTTGCCAATTTCTATTTTCCACTCACCACTTGCAACTTGCCACTTACCACTCGGCATTTGCCACAAGACACTTGCCAATTCCTATTTGCCACTCACCACTTGCAACTTGTCACTTGCCACTCGCCAATTGTCGCTGGTCACTCGCCACTTACCACTCCCCGTTTTCCACTCGCCACTTCTCACTCGCCAATTGCCGCTGGCCAGTTGCCAGTCGCCACTCGCCAATTGTCACTGGCCACTCGCCACTTGCCAATTGTCACTGGCCACTCGCCACCTGCCATTTGTCACTCAATCACTGGCAAAAGGAGTGCCACGCGAGAAGTGATGCATGTTGCCTGAAAGTCAGGGTCACAGAGGATACGTGCTATGATCCGCTGGTTGGAATAGCCAAAAGCATGGACCCTCGCCGTCGCCAAGCGTACCGTCGGGGGTCCATGCGCCACATACGAAGCCAAGCTACACTGAGAAAAATATCGTGTACCTACAACACGGGCCGTGTTACTCCAACACGGGATTTATTTTCCGACTTGCGGGAAACGAGCGCCGTGTTGCACCAACACGGCGCTTCGTGTTGTGCGGCAACCGCTTTGATACAACACGGAACCGTTTTGTTTCTGCCGAGATTTGCAAGTTTCTCATATACTTTCCCTGAAACGTTTCAAGCTCCGCTTCGCAACGACACGGAGCCGTGTAGAATCAAAGCGCAACCGTGTTGAGGCAACACGGTGCAACGCATAGAATCGAAAATCCCTGCCGCATTGATTCAAAATACTGTTTCGTTGAATTGACACGAGTACCGTTTCAATTCAATGCGGTTTCTATGTAAAGAAAGCGCCGTGTTGTAGATACACGATATTTTTCTCAGTGTAGTTGTCAAGCCTGGGGTTGTATTGCCGCTCGGGCGTGTAATGCCGCTCGGGCGTGTATTGCCAGTTCGGGCGTGTATTGCCGCTTGGGCGTGTATTGCCGCTGGGGCGTGTATTGCCGCTGGGGCGTGTATTGCCGCTCGGGCGTGTATTGACGCTCGGGCGTGTATTGCCGCTGCGGCGTGTATTGCCGCTCGGGCGTGTATTGCCGCTTGGGCGTGTATTGCCGTTCAGGCGTGTATTGCCAGCTCGGGCGTGTATTGCCGCTCGGGCGTGTATTGCCAGCTCGGGCGTGTATTGCCGCTCGGGCGTGTATTGCCAAAGATGAGACACCGCAGATGAGACCCGCCACAGGCGAGACCCTCAACAGATGAGACCTGCCACAGATGAGACCTGCTACAGATGAGACCTGCCACAGATGAGCCCCGCCACAGACGAGACCTGCCACAGATGAAACCCGCCACAGATGAGACCTGCTACAGATGAGACCCGCTACAGATAAGACCTGACACAGACGAGACCGTCTACAGATGAGACCTGCCACAGATGAAACCCGACACAGATCAGACCTGCTACAGATGAAACCTGACACAGACGAGACCTGCCCTAGATGAGACCACAGATAAGACCTGCCACAGACGAGACCCTCCACAGATGAAACCTGCCACAGATGAGACCTTCCGCGAGGGAGACCTGCCGCAAGGGAGACCTGCCACAGTCGAGACTCGCCACAGATGAGACTCAGCTCACAGGATGCACCAAAATGTTGGAAGAGATAGGGTGGTGAGACACTAGACCGTTTTGATGAACAAACTCAGATTTATTTGATAAGGTATTACAACGAACCTTGCCACGTCTGGTTCTCTCGAATGCCAATATGCAACTAACTCGAGGGAGCGACTCCTCCACGCTGCTCCGTTCCTTCGCGCGATCGAAGCGCCATCCCAGTAATGGAGCGCAAGTTCAAACCTAACCACGCGTCCGCGACAATGTGCGTATTATAATGATTATCTATTTTATTTTTAATGATAGTTAATTTTGCCGCTTTGAATCACGCGCCAAACGGCGGTCAACGGTGGCTAATGAGAGGACCGCTGCGCCGGGCAAGCGAAATACTTACATGCCCAAGTTAGGATTACTGAAAATGGTCTGAATGTACATATTTTTCCTCTCTGATGCAATAAAATCCTTGATAATTTTTTCTTATTCCGATGCCGAGATACCTTCTCAATATTCCTAGATTCAACAAGTTGAAGTTTCTCTTCAATAATTCTGCTGTTTCCACTATTTCTTCAGATTTTCTTGAAGCGATTAGAAAATCATCCACTTGAATAATAATATAAATGACTTCTTTTCCATTTTTGTTCACATGCAGACACGGAACTATTTTTCTTTCCGAAAAATTATAATGGATGAAAATATTATCTATCTTTTTATACCAGATTTTCGCAGCTTGTCCTAATCCGTAGAGTTCCTTCTTCAGTTTGGAAATTAGCCCTTCCTTGTTGACCTCGTGCTACGAGCCTCGCTTTGTACACGGAAAGGAGTAAACCGCAACCGTTACTGCCAACCCCGTAACTGCTACGCACGATTCCCGAGTATGAGATAACCAGTAACTGTTGCTGTGCTCACATGAACCTTTGCTGCCTGCAGAGTATCTGTTCGGCGCGAGACAGTAAACCTCAACGCAGTCATAGTTACTGCCACGGCAGTAATGGTTACGGTCTCGACATTATAGTTCCTGTTTAGTCCGTAACCATCACTGCACGCGCAGCTTTTTGCTTCATCTCCGTTGTGTATCTATTTAGTATCATTTCTTGAATTTATTAAACGATACTTACATGTGAATATTGTATAAGAATAATTAAAAACTCATCTCACAGGAACAGTTTGCTCAATGAACGCTGAAGGTCAATGGCTTCCTATGGAATCATTTAAGCAGGGCGCTTTCCATTTTATTGACACATACATTTAGTGAAGGAGCAATAAATGATTCTTCTAATTACTTTTTCGAGAATAAGTTTTTTTTGATATACATCAGTATTGCCAATCTATGTATTGATCGTATTGATAAAATAATTCACGAAGCTAACCTCATAAGTCTTCAAGTTAAAACTCGAAACCCGGAACGACAATCAGCTATTCCTCTCCACCAATTTTTTTAGCTTCTCAAGAAATGTATTAAATTCAATGGGTAATGTGCAAGGTCGAAGTTCAAATAAAAAACCATTAGATTTTAGTGGAACTAAAATTTTGTTAGTGATGAGGCATCAAATTACGTTGGACTACTTATCAAATCTCATTGCGCTGCTATTACTGCGCTCGCCGGAGCTATTCGGGTATTGTCAGTAACAAATACTGTCAGTGGAGCAACGGTTACTGCAAAACTTTTTCAGGTGGCACCCAGTAACTGTTACGGTGTGGCCGGAATAGTTCCGTCACTGGTGGTAGCAGTCACGGTTTATCTACAATCCGTTTTTCATTCGTAGCTGTTACGGTGAGTGCAGTAACAGTTACGGTGTAAACAGTAACTGCTCAGATTTACTCCTCTCCGTGTACCTGTCGACCGTTCCATCGGCGTTCTTCTTTATTTTAGAGACCATTTTCAGGTATATATATTTGCGTCCTTCGGCTCTGACACGATGTCCCATGTCTCGTCCTTTATTAGGAAGTCGATTTCCTCGACCATTGCTCTTCTCGAATTTTCCTTATCAGTCTTTGACAACGCCTCATTTCTGCTTCTTGGATCTTCATGTAAAACTGATGTCAGTTTCAAGATACCCATGTACCTATTTAGTGGAACATCTTTTTTGATTCTCTCAGACTCCCTGATCGCGAGAGGTTCCTGCAATGGCTTCCTGCTTAGAATTTTGATCATCCGAGCTGGAGTCTGCTAATGTTTCCTCTTCGTTGTTGGAATTTTTTGATTCCGCGGTATACGTCTTGAGTGCAAGATCGATATTTGCATATCCTGAATCGTTTGAAACTTGATGGTTCAATTTATCGAGGAAGATGACGTCTCAACTTATTTCGATCCGATCAGTTCTGGCGTTTTTCATTTGGAATTCGCAAGTACGCTTTACGTCCGAATACGTGCAAGTTTTGGACGCTGGTTTTCTGCAGTGCCATAGCTCGTATGGCGTCCTCCCTTTTGTTCTTGTGGGTAATCGGTTCTGAAGAAAGTTTGCTGTATTTACTATCTTAGCCCGATACTCCTCCAAGTTTGCATCTAACACCATGCATGTCACCCTTTCTTCTAGTGATCGGTTTTTCCTTTCAACCGCTTCATTTTTCTGTGGCGAATATGCAGCTGTATATTGCACTTTAATTCCTTCGTCCCTTAAATAATCCTGTAAGTCTGTATTCAAATACTCCCTTCCTCGATCCGATCTTATACACTTTGGGGCTTTGTTGAACTGCGTGTTAACCATTTCTATGTATTGCCTAATGAACGTAGTTGTCTCAATCTTGGTCAGGACGAAGTGTACAGTTGTGAATATCGAGTAGTCATCCATGATTGTCATGACGTAACTTTTTCCTCCAGGAGTTATCGTTTGCATTTGAACGCAAGTGTATGTGTGGATTAGGTCTAAAGTAGCATGTGTCTTTGTTGCAATTTCCTTCGGGAATGTTTGTCTAGCCATATCCGCTTTACGCAGCACTCGCATACCTTCCGCCTGACACAGTTGCTCATTGTAATGCTCGTTGCAAGAACTTTCTCTACCAAATCTTCAATAACATTAGGACCCCGATGACCAAAGCGCCTATGCCAAACATGTTGACAATTATCGTTGTGGTCGGTGTTTACTACAGCAAACGCCTTTTCGACAACGATCTACAACTCATATCAAACTTTCGTGTCCTAACCTAGCCGTGCACAGGCTAGGACCTTACCTTCTCTAATGATTACACAGTTGTCGCCTTTGGAGTTGAGTTAAAAACCTCCTTCCGTTAGTTTTTCCACCGATATTAAATTTGAGCCGAAAGCTGGAACATAGACTAATTTCCGGAGCTTCACTCTATGTACCTGACCGCCGTTAATACATTTCAAAATTTCTGAGCCCATGCCCTTTACTTCACTTTTGATTTCGCTGTCAGCCAACAGTTCTGTGAGAAAATTCCTCGAGCTGTACATGTGACGCGTTGCTTCTGAGTCGATGGACCATGAATTTGGATTGCTTTGCACCAGGTTAGCATCAAAACGCATTTCGCCGAGAATCTTATATTACGCTTCAGCTTCTTTACTTCCTAATGCCATGGAATAAAAGCATCCAAAGGTTCCTAAGTCTTTCTTGTAACATTCCTTTTCCGTCTTTCCTTTGTCCGATTGCTGCGTGTGCTTTATCATCTCTTCTTGTCCACGCAACATCTAATGGAGTTAGCGCGACTTCCTTGATAACATCCCACAGTTCTTCTCTTATAAGCAGCAACTCCATTTTCTGGCTCTTTTCTCTGTTCACATGCATCTTATGTTCTTCCGCACTTCGAATCACTTTTTGTCACTGCTTTTGTGTCACTGTATCCAATTGCTTATCTAATAGGCTCTGGGCCCATAACCTGTGGGAAAAATCATTGAAAACACAATCTAATTCACTTTTAGCACATATATATTTTGATGAACGCTGAACGCTGAACTGAACTGGGCCTTACTCCCTTCAGGTGATCAGTCCCGTGAAGTGAGAAAAAGTCTCCCAAAAGTACTGGATGTTGAACTACGAATTAAGCTTTTGTGGAAACCCTGCGACTAGTGAATTTTCCGTAGAATGAGGTAAGTAGATGTAGGAAAATGAAAATAAAATATATCGCTTCAATGAGCAACTAAGTGTCAAGTGCAAGAGAAATTATTGATTGTATAATCATATTTCACATCATATTTTGTATACACAATGTGTATATTATAAAATCATATTTCATGTATGAGGTGCAATAAATTATTATAAGTTGATACACGTGTAAATTGATGCATATTAATAAAGTACATGAAACACTTTATCAATATGGAATGCGTATGGATTTTACGATGAAGTTCAAAATTTGAGGTTAGAATAAAATATGTTTATACAGGATTACTAGCAATCCAGATGTTTTCGCTGTGATTCCACAAAATTTCCCCATCATCCTCCAAAATCTTTCTCCTTTAATGCAATGAATTTCCACAATTTATTTTTGATATAATTTTTATAAAAAAGGAAGTTCCTTCTACAAAATACATAGTGTTTAACATAATCTCTTGTCACAGAGAGGAAATTCTTCATCATTAATCAATTTCCAAGATAAATATAGTGTTACGTGAGAGCATACAAAACCAAGTAAATTATTCCCAATTGTAAACTTTTCCAGAGAAGATTCCCATTGCAAAATATTTATGCGAATCATAATTAATATAACAATTGCGATAAAAACAAAATTTCTATATTCTAGTACTGATATCATTATCATTTATTATGAATGATATTGCAAGTCGATACTTTCTACTCAGATTTACAGTTTGCTTCATTTTTAAAAACTCCGTTTCTATAGGGAGATACTCATGGGTAACTTTCTGTCATTATTCACAATATATGACTACTTTTCTTATAATAAAGTATTATTGGGAACTCAAGAAGAAAATTAATTTTCGAAATGATTTGAATATCCCGCTTAAAGATGGAGGACCCGTCAGCCACTTTTATATTGCCTGGCGAGAAAGCTGCGCCTTGCGACAACCATGTCTGCATCCACCATGATCGCAAGTTCACTAGCATCTAACCCAACCTGGCATCATGGCAGCTGAACGTGCTTTAGCGTAACATGCTTGCATTAGGTGTTGGATATAGAAAACGTCTTCTTGTATTTTAACAGTGCTAGTGCTTCAATTATTTCATTTTGTTAAATTCCCTCTGATATGGGAGGAATCTACGACTCCTAGTTCGTGGAATTTGTTAGAAGACCAAAAATTTGATATGTTGATTGTATACCTTCAAAATGGATCATGCTCCCTCGAAACGAACGAAGCAATCAGCTCTTGCATTCAAAAACTCGTCGTGCCATACTGGGTTCATTTTTTAAATGGAAAAGAACAGGAAAGGCATTTATCTTTAAATGAGACCTAAAAGAGTACGACGTTAATTGGAAAACAAAAGGAATCTCTTTCGGGGGCCTCATTGAATTTCCGCGGACCCTAGAAATAATATAGAAATCCCATCAGTTCCCCAAACAATACCCCATCGAGATTTAAAATAGCGAGAAGGAGTCCCTAATTATTTTTAGATAATGTAGTTCTAGTATTTATAAAGTAAAATGAGGAACACAATTTTTAGATTCGGGCTGATTCTACCACCTTTTTGCAAACCAGTGGAAGAACTAGCAATAATTTTCCCCCTTCGTAGAGGTCATAATGAAGTAATTAATTCAAAATTAAAACCTCCAGATGCGTGAATTCGACTCCAATTGGTCCACTGTACAAATTTCGTAAAATTTCGATTGCTTCGGAAACAGTTCCTTCCTTTTTTTCTGTCCTGAACAAATTCTGGAAAGATACTTGTTCTGATAAATCTAATCCGTATCTTTGTGGATTCAACTCTGGCGATGACTGTTTCCTTTCAAAAGAAACTGGATTTATATCCGCTTCTTTGTGTGCGAATTCTCTATATGCTGTGAGAAGTCTGTAAAAATTACTGTTCTTGACTCTCGCCTCCAATTTTTCCTTTGGCACTAAAATAGGAAAAAAGAGGTTTTAATCGAAAACAGATTTTGTTATCTAACATCCACCGGGAAGTATGCCTTTTCGTGCATTCAAAAAGTACGCAAAGGAGCTTCTTGTCGCCCAGAGACAAAGCGGGCGCAAAGTAGCTTTTTGTGCCCGCTTTACCTGCCTTCGAAGGCAAACTTCGAATAAAGGATATAGATAAAAAATATTGTAGGTATTATGGACAAACATGTGATAATCCCTTCTCATGAGAATTGCCCACTTTCCGCCCTTGGTGCACAGTATATTCATATTTTATGGTTTGTTACACTATTGTAAAATAGCCTACTTACTGCGTATAAAAATAGGGTAATACTACTGTTTATGTCCCGTAACGAAAAAAAGGTTTTAGAAAAATGTTTTTTGGCTAGAATGGCTTATTTCTACCTGTAGATTAATAATCCGACGGCGGAAAGACGAATTTTTCATTATTATTATTGAAAAAAAGGTGAAAAAGTGTA
>WSXT02177587.1:0-21660 GCA_011762715.2 Neuroterus valhalla | reverse complement strand
CCTGAGATCGAAGACCTTATTCACACCCGCAACAAACTCTGCCGAACGCATCAAAAAACTAAAAGCTGTATTCTCAAGAACACGATAAACCACCTTCGAAAAACTATAGCAATTAAAGTTCCACGAACTCCTCCTCTCAAAAAGCCTGATCAAACTTTTGCGCTTTCTCCGTCCGATAAAGCGAATCTTCTAGCGGCAACTAATTGTTGAAAGGCAGATATATCTACAAAAATTGCAGCATTGCAGAGACCACCATATATTAGTAATCGTTAATTCAAATAATAATTCAAAATAAGTACCTCCGGCATACAATAATTATTTCCTCTGAATTTTCAGGGTTAAGAAGGGCGCCATTCACAAGGAGGAGACCTTTCACTGCCTCAAAGCTTTCACGAGCTTTGTGGCAACTTTGGGTAATCGAGAATAATGAGATTTCATAATTTTTTTTGTTACATGAAGTTTTTTCGATGTGCGTATAATAATTAAAATAAATGGCCTTGCCTCTTTTTGTGCAACTGATTTTCTATTGATACTATGAAGAATGTGATTTTCAACAAATTCTTCTAACTCTATTTGTATTGAATGTTATAAGAATTTCTTGTGCAAAAAAAGTATTTCGAAGGAATATGTCCCTCAGCTCCTTATTTTCTGTCACCCTTCAAATAGTCTTTGCGCAAAGACGTATCATACCTGAAGTTTCTAAATGAACCTAATGAACACATAACTAATTGAGAAAACTTACTCAAGAGAAATCGCTTTCAACTAGAAATACAATTTTCGCAAGTGGATACTTTGGTCTTCGGAGGGAGATCTGCACACACGCTGTGAACCCATGAATCGCAATTCGTTCATCTAAACCAGATTTCTTTCGAACGAGAATTTTCTCTGGTGGGTGGAAAGACCCCCCCCCCTCCAAATATTCATCATAGACGACCCAAAAAAACTATTTTCGCAAGCAACTGGAACTTCGTGCTGGAAGTCAGGAAAAAAGTTGTTTTGCGAAAAAAAATCACCAAACCGGAAAAGAATTATGTTTTCGGCTATTTTGCTGATATTACACAGCAGAGTGATAGGACGAAAACTTGATGCTGAGCTGAGAAGCTCACCCGGTCTTGGAAGAAAAATTACAATAGCTTCTTTCCAGGCTGAGGGAAATTATTGTTATCGCATCATTGCGTTAACAATGTTGCAGATAGCCACGATGTGCTTACGAGGAAGTTTTTTCAAAACATTGTTACTGATGGAGTCATTGCCGTGCGCTTTACGATTTCTGAAGGCGCGGATTGTGTCGGAGACTTCTTTAGGAGAGGTGGGAATAAATTCCGTGACTGTTACAGATTGAGTGGTTCTAGAGACATAATCGTGAAATTTAGCAAATTTGTCGTGGCTAGGAAAGGGCTGGAGCAATGATTTTGAAGGGAATCTGCAGAAATTTTTGCTTTTTCCTCGTCAAGAGAGAACGATTGGCTGTCTATGGCAAGAGGAGGAAGGTAAGATTTCCTTTTTCGGAGGGATTGGATGACTTTCCAGCATCTTTTGGGGTACAATTCAGCTTCGGCTATGTAGGAATCGAAAGATGATGTGTCAACAGTATAAAGAGCAGTTTTCAGTTGTCTCTGAAGGGAGTTGAGCCGCTAGCGCTGCTTAGGGTTCCGGTAGGACTGCCAATGTTTTCGTGCTTGGTTTTTGTTACGAATAAGAACGCGGGTAGCAGGCAAAAGTTCTGGTTTGCAAGCCGAAGTTTAGTTTGTTGAGGTGGCGAGTTGGACAGAGTTTTAGATGTCTTTCTTAAGGGCTTCAACAGCTGCATCCAGATCGGAAGTAGATTGGATTTGGCAGAATTTGAGAGTAAAAGATTCAAGAATATATTTGGGATGGAGATAATCGATTTTTGATTCTGTGGGAGGTAAGAGATCAGGAGTACCCGACAACTCCAGGAGTACTAGGTTGTGATCAGAACTAAGTTCTGAAAGAGATCGGGGAAATTTTTGATAGATTTGACAGATCATTGGAGGCTCAATGGTAATGTTATGGCGAGTCGCAGTTTTGAGGAGAGCATTACCTTTTGTGTTATTTTTAGACAACCTCATCAGGCCCTGTGTTTCGCGTTAAGATCGCCGGCAACCAGAGTAGGGGTATTAGAGTTGAAGAGATCAGGAAGTTTGGAAATATCGTTGATACCCGGAGGAGAGTAAATTGAGAGGATGCGAAGAGGACCTGAGGCGAGGTGAATTTCGACTCCAACTACTTCGCATGGAGGAAAATTTGTGCTGATGTCTGAGTGGCGGAGAGTGTTTCGAACAAGAATCGCCACACCACAACCTTTAGAAGAAAGACGATCTTTCCTGTAGACAGAAAAATCGGGAACATAGAGTTTCTTACTGGGATTGAGATGGGTCTCGGTAATGCAGACAACATCAATTGATTTGTCGCTAAAAAATAGAGACAGTTCTAATCGCATTGGGACCGAGATACCGTTAGCATTCCAGGTCAGAATAGAAAGTTTCTTCTTATGAGCGCTGAGGAATTGGTTGCTGGAACGCCGCAGCGAAGACGGAGAGGAAGTCCCGAAAAAGCTGCTGGAGCTGCGGATTCTGTAGAGGATTGGAGGATGGATTCTGACTTTGGGAGCAGGACGAGCTGAGATTACGTAGCGAAGGAGCGCTGGAAGGTAACGGGTTTCGATGCAGTACGGGGTTTAGGAGGAGGAGAAGAGTTTGCAATTAGTTGGGGTTAGGAGTATGGCGAGTTGAGATCGGTTTGGTGTCAGGTTTCTTAGGGAATTTCAAGCACCCACGGAAGGTGGCCCAGTGAGGGCCTTTGCAATTGGCAAAAGATGAAGTGGCATCTTTTTTTTGGGAATGGTGCAAACAGCAGTGGCGTGGCTACGTGCGCAGAAGGCGCAAGACCAGGGAGCATGGCAGTAGTTTGTCGTGTGGAAAAATTTGAGGCAGCGACGGCATTGAGGAATGAGGTTAGATTTCCTCTTGGATTCAACTTGAACGCTGAGGCCAGCAATATGCCTAATGTCGAATATGGACTTCGCTGAAGGAGCAGAAGGGTCCAGACGTACGGCGACTAGAGGCCACATTGTGTGCCCCTTCTTCATGCGATGAATTCGCTTGACGGAGGGAATTTTTTCTGAAGTTCTTCAAGGATGAATTCTCCAGACAAGGATTCGATTACACCTCTTATGACAATGACAAGGTCTCTCTCTTGTTGGAGCTGATTAGTGGTGTAATTTATTTTCTGCTTGTCCAGATTTTGTGTGATAGCGTGGAAGCTGTCGACAGTTAGGGGTTAGACGACTACAGCGTCAGAAGTGTTTTTGGCAGATCGGATGGGGATATCTGCTGTTAGAAGGCCCGCATGGATTCTCGGCCATAGAGTCTTCCGTAGGATGCGGATAGGAGGAGGACTCCGTTCCTTGTGAGAGGTTTCGTCGTCGTTGGATGAGTACGAGAAGATGGACTCATCGTGAGATTGAGCAATGGGAGCCGATTTGGCTGGACTCGAAATGCCTTTACGCTTGGAGCGTTTGGATTTCACGGATACGAAGTCGGCAGAGTCTTCGGACATGCGGTTAGAGGTTGCTAGGGATTCAACAGTATCCATAGATACTGAGCCATCAGTCAGAGTAGGAGTGATCTAGTTCGAGGGAATTTCGGAGGCAAGTACTGCCTCGCGAGAGGCGATAATTTTCCGAAGATTGGGAACTAGAGAGACAATTTGAGTGAAGCTGAGATTCTCTGAGTTGGGACAATGAAACGTGGTAGAAGAAAGTGGAGAAGTAGAGTTTATAGTGATTTTTGATATCAGAGTTGCCCTTAGAAGGGCAGGTTCAAGGCAGTGCAGGAAGTTCACGCCGTTGCGCCTGGTACACCAGAATCTATCAGCGTACCATTACCAACGACCGGTGACTTTTCGGACTGTGAATGTTCAGAGTGATGCTTACGAAACGTGTTCTCAAGCAAGAGGTTGTGTCCCAATTACTTGGACTGAAAGCAATGCCTTATATAGTTCGTATTTATCCTATTCATAAGCTTTCCCCTCCTTCTCTTTATGCGCTCCTGGAGTACATTTATTTGCTCTCCCCTGTTTGGTTTTCCTTGTCACGGTACGTTCGGTAGAAAATACACCATCATCTATCTAGTTTTTGTCCCCATTAGGCTTCATATGGAGTCACCTTGGTTGTATCATCGTATCATCAGTGCATCTCCGTTAGCCGGAGAGTGCGAAAAGTCTGGCTATTTCTCTGATCACTCTTTTCACCATGATTGCCTGTGTGTGATCAATTGAGGTAGAAATCATTCTAATTCTTCGATTATTTAAATCTTGTCTCAATATCATACTTGTCAACTGTGTGCTCCTGTCAGCTTATACTCCACTTGGTTTCCCAACTTTCACGATATATTTCTCGAGCTTTTCTCGGCCATCTCACCTCAAGCGTTTCGTAATGGGTACAATTTCATATACTTTGCAAATGAATGTTTCATTGCAAGGATATGTTCGCATCCATATTTTCTTGTTGAGAAAACTCGTAACTTCTGTCACGGAATTGAAATGTCTAATGAAAGAATGTAGATACTAGATGGAGGAACAGGAAAGAATGTGTAGAATGTGTGGTCATGAAATAGAGTCATGGGAACATGTCTTAGAAGTGTGTACTAGAGAGAAGAAGGAAGGCAAAAGTGTGAGTAATTGTGTGAGAGATATTTTGAATGAGAATGGAGAGGAAGTTGCATAAATGAAAAGACTGGAAGGACTAAGGGAGAATGAGGAAAGGGAAGCATGACAAATCCAAGAATTTTTTTATAAGAGATCCTTGGAAGAGATCACTCGAACGCACATAGCTTGTGAATATAAGCGAATAGACAGATCGTTAGAATTAAAGCGAAAGAATTCAGTTTGAATAAAAAGACTTTGGCACTGATGAGAATTATTGTAAAGGGAACGGAGGCCTTCAAACCCGTAAAAGGGAGAGAATAAATATACAACTAAGTGAATGGGTTGGACAAGACAGGAGAAAGTCACAAAATCAAAATTATTAGGATATATAACGAGTAGTAGTAGAGCCAGGCATTCATTTTAGGCCCTAGACCCATTTTAGGACAAAAGCTCTTCTGAACATTCAAAATACCACTTCCAAGCATTTGACTGACCCTATGATCGCGGGCTTCACACCACAGAATGCAAGAACGTCAACCTCCGCTAGATAATTTCTGGAGGGTGTTGCTGAAGGCACCCTCTAATAACAAAAAAAAAGCTACCACGACATACTCATCCTGCTCAAGCTAAAGCTTCGATTTTGTTACAACAGCATCGAACGCAATGTCTAAAAACCTTCTTCGCAGGTTCGGCAGAAGAGACCACTCTGCTCTTTTGCCAGTAGGAGAAGAACACAGCCCATGTTCTTTTGTGAAAGCATTGGATAGACCCTGGGCCCAAAATTCCTTCTCTTGATCGAGTTACATTTGCTGGAAATGTGGAAGGTCGATTTCCATTATGTGGCTCAGGGTTCCTATCTCATCTTTGGCAAATTCGCCAATTTCAAGCCTAATCAGCTCAAGGCAAGATTTTGGATCTTTTTCTAGGATTTTATGGGAGCCCGCTATCTTCGGAATGACTTAGGCGTTCTGACAAAGGCTCTTTTAGTATTCTTGGCTGTACATTCTCAAGCTCTTGTGATAGTCTTTTTCCAGAGCTTCTTTGGGTAGGTGTTCTATCACTCCTCCCCTTTCCTATATTTGATAGTACTTGTAGGAAGATTGTTCCAATATGATATGGTTGAAGCCCTTTGTAAAAACATCGTGGTCTACGGATTCCACGAGCCTAGCTTTGAGATCCTCCTTGTTCCAGTCCCAAAATGTATTCCTGGGTCAGATCAAGGTTCAGGTCTTGTTTCTTCATTGGTAAGCAGGTGCTTTATTTCAATTAAGGATTTCCAGCCTAGTGCCAAGCTAGTCTCCCCCCATGCCATATGGTAAGAGTTTTCGTTACAATCCGTCAGTAGAGGGATTTCATTCTCTTGACAATTCCGAATCAGAGCTTCGACTTCTTCAGAAGGAAGGGTCACCACAGATGAGGCCCCTTGAGCAGAGACAGGTACCAAGGTCGCATCAATACCGCAATAGCTATTTGCGTGCCTTTGGTGCTTTTTCGCGTGGCCCCTTACATATGGAGCCATATCCTCTTGGGCCAATAATCCTTTTCGAGTAAAACCAGAGTTTCTGGATTAGCGCTATGCCTGTCTGCACCACCGACATAAACCAGGTTAAAAACACCTAAGCGCCTTTGCTGAGATGTACATTTCTTTTCATTATTGAGACACCGTTCCAGCTATTGATCGGATAAATCAGTGCATCACTGAGTGCTTCTGGACTCCTTGCAGAGCCCTATGGTGTTAACCTTAAGGAAACTCCACTTTTCTATAGGTAAATAGAGATAGAGATAGATAGAGATACTAAGGGCCACGATCCAGCCCTTCCTCTCATTGTCAGACCTGTTTGTCTGCTTATTGAAGTAGGGTCCACATGACTTCAATCGTAGAGCAGGACATTGGAAGTTTAAATACCGGAAAACCCTAGGAGCACCATGTTCATTCTCTTGATGAGCCTCTGACCTGAAGATGATGTCCTCAGATCTTGGAGCGCGCTGTTAGTCTGTAATTCTGTTTACACTCTCTCCCTTTTACGAGCTTGGGAATCTTAACATGACCTCTCCTCTATCCCTTTTATACACCTCACCACTAACTCAGTGACGAGGAGGACTTACAGCTTGAGGAGGGTTCTGAACCACTAACAGCAACAACTACTGTCTTGTCGAAGAACCTCTTATCGTCGAGACTAATGACTCTCTGTGTCCGCTGAAGCTCTTCAAGAGTGCGAGGCGGGAATCGACCTCGCAACCAGACGCAGTTGGTCCGAAGCTCATGCCTCAGCCCTCACAACCTAATTAGTTGGTTATTCATGCAAAAGTAAGGTCCTGTGTTTTCCGATCCCTTGGCCGTTTCAAGTCCCTATTCCAAAGAGTGTCTTAGGAGCCTTTCCTGCTCTTACATGTAGGCCGAGCAGGAAGAATGGCTTTCGAAGTTTTCGAATTGTCCGAGGCTCTTCGTGGGGAGCCTTGGCTGCTGATTAAAAACAGTTTTACGCGGGCTACTTTTTCTGGGTACCAGAACAGTTTTCCCTCTTTACAGAGAGCCTAGTTATTTCGTCTAGCACCGAGGGAACTTTATTTTTCTCATTTATGTCAAGAATTTTCCTTGCTTCTTGAGAGATGACTCCTGTGGCGCCTTCGACCATTGGCAATAGGTGAGATGAAGGCTGTGGTATGGAGCCTTTGTTGTTGATATTCGTATTTGACTTCGACACAGCGGTTACATCATGGCGTGAGAGGATGAGAACTCTCGCCCTCGGTATTCCAAGAAAGTTTGCTATTACCCTGTGAAAGGATCACTCTTTTGTTTAGGTCCCGCAGACGAGAGTCTTTTAGTTCTCTAGAGCAGCCACACCTCGCGATGCACTACCTCTAGCTTATCTTTTCCAGGTCTCTCGTTAGATTACACCCTTTCTAAAAACCTTTCTAAAAACACCAAGGTCTCGTTACCCTCAGGGAGAGAACTGTTGAATTAACAGAAGCATAGCTGAATGGACTGTGAGACCTATGACTTGATCCCTCATAGAAAGTTCAAAAATTCTAATTCCAGGATGTTTCTATTCGATGGTTCGGCTTTTAGTTGGTTTCACTGTAGCATATGAATTGGAAGGACCAGATTACGAATAATGTATTCCAAATCGGCAACTTCAGGCCTGGGAAGCAAATGTATCTGCTACCTTGCTGCAACCTTGAGTCGGATACTCTACTAATTTTCTGTTTGCAACTGTTTCAATGTACATTTTGATGCGAAGGTAAAAAAATCTGATCTTTATGACATATCTGCACGAGAATTCTTAGATGACGTTCGAAAATTTGAAGTGCAAATAATGGCAAAGACAAATTAAGATAAGAATGTTTTCTGACGTAGGTAGCGAAGAAAGGGAAACTTACGTAGATTTATACAGTTCTCACCAACAATGTTGAAATATGAAACGAAACCTTATGGGTGCAAATAATGAATTCGATAATATTATGTCACCGGGATACTGTACGCTCAGGTTCTGGAAATTAATTTGTTCATTAATACAGTTCTATTAAGCATATTTTCAAGCAAGATCCCGCCTTTTTCCTTCATTTTCCCTTTCCCATGATATTGAAATAAATTCAATTGGATCCAGTAACGTACCTCTGAATACATTTTTTCAAATTCATGGCATTATATTTTTTCAAAAAAATCTCAACGGAAGAAAGGTTCGTAATAAGTCAAAGCAGGCGCAAGTTAGAATACAAAAATATTTAGGTCATCATGCGCGAGTCGTGCAGACAGAATAAGGCAAAACAAGTGTAAAGGATGCATGGATTATACACGGAAAGAAAAAGTTGTCAAAACTTTACTTGACTAGTAATCCAATCTAGGAAAGGTTATTTTTTCTTCAAAATATCTTATATTTTTCAATAGAAAGCCGCAGACGTTATCGAAAAGGTAAAAAGAAGTATTCGAATTTTCGAAAAACAGTTTAGAATCGTCAGTTACCTAAAGTCTATTAAGCAGATTTTGACAGTTTTAGGCAAGCTTCCAATTTTTTTTAAAAAAACCCCATTTCCTAGAAAATTCAGAATACAATAATCCCCTTACATGGAATTGAATAAATGATCAACGAGTTGTCGAAGATTTCGTTGACTGCCTTCTAGATATTCAAAATATTCACGAAAAAATTGAAAGCTGCATGGTGACGTAGCGATGTTAACGTCGAGTGGTTAACTTAGGTCTACAACTTTTCCAAGTAAAAAGATCGTTCATAATTTACGACCTTACTGAGTATTGAATTTGAGTGTTTCGAATGGAGACCTTTAGAATGAAAAATAATGAATATTTCGGCTTGCATTTGAAACCATCCTCTATTTATTCTCTCATATTTCAATTTTTACATAAATATATTGTAAAAACTTTGCAAATTTTCAAAGCAAATGAGTCTCAAAAAAGGAATTCTTGACTGGGAGATAGTACCTATCGCATCCTTTAAAAAATTCTCAAAATTGAATAATTTCAAATTTCAGCCCATAAAAATTTAGGTATATAGACTCAAAATTCAATACGTTCTGAGTTGGAAAATTCGCAATTTTAAATAAAAGTATTTACAATAGAATCATCCCTGATTGGAAAAAATCAAACTTCCAATATTTTTCATTACGGAAATTTTTTAGAATGATTGCATTTTGAACTTAAAAATGAACGTTGATTTATATATTCATCGTAATAAATATAAATTTTAACGGAAAACTGCATCTTATCACTAATTCACTTATCCTAAAGAAAAATCTGATGAAATGGGGCCCAAATATTTTACACACGACCCTTCCAGCGATTCCAAATTTTAATAGAGTTAAAAGCGTGCTATAATACGTGCAGTGTTCACGTGTCTGTGATTATAAGAAAGATCATAATTCAAGTATGAATCTATAGGAGTGGAAAAGCATATTTTGGAGTTCATCTGAAGTGTGTGGTTCACCCAAATCACTATATATGTCGCATTTGATTTGTGCCAAAAAAATTTTTGGTTGAATTAACAAAATTTTCATTCAGTTGACCAGATTTGTTTGCTTCGATTATTACAAGTTTTTGGTGGGATCGTTTAGTTGATTTAAGACCGTATTTTATTGATTAAATAACATTTTTCGGATGAATTTACCGGAATTTTCGAGAAATTATTTAATTGTAATGCTCATATTTGAGTTATTATTTGGAGAAGCATCATTTCAGAAGCATGTAATTGCGTGATGAAGTGGAACATAGGCGAGATTATTTAAATCTGTGCGATTTCTTAAGATTGTGTGATTACATTTTTGATAAATCAACAAAGTGAATGTTTGAATCGAATAAACAAAGGGTTCCGCATAATTAACATTCTAATTGGCTTGCGTCATATGACAGGAAAAAGTAACTTCTAAGATGTACATTCTTGAAGATGAATACTGAGGTTTGAAGTGTACCCACTGCAATATGAGCAATGCAGTTTTCAAAGCATTGAATGCATTGTAAAGCAGTAATTTAAGAGATTTTAAGTGAAAAAACCTCCCGCAAAGCAATGTAAAAAGCAGATATGACAGTTTGACATTGTACAGTATAATAACACTGGGAGGCGCTGTTTGAATTACTGCTCCACGTAAGGTTTCTCTAATGAGCTGGCATAGCTTCTGTTGACCCGTTGTTAAAAAAAAATTAGGACATACAGTGCGATTAGTCGCTCCCCTCTCAAGCAGTGTTATTCGCTGAACGAGATATGTTTTATCTGTTACATTATTAATTTTATCTTCCTAGTTAATCGTTTATTATGTATTTATTATCCGATAAGTATCTACAAAAATAGATGACGTTTCTTGAACCTCAGAGTTTCATAACACTATAAATATTTCAAATCATTTAAATCAGGGGGCTATCCAAATATTATGTAACGCACTGTAAGGGAGGAGAGGGGATTACTGAGTGATACTATGTATTACATGGAGGGGTAAGGTCACAAGTAGATTTTATGTCACGCTCCCTTCATGATGCTCAGACCGATGTTATTTTCAAAAACTTCATTTTTAATGTATTTTGCGCATCTTTGAGTTCAGAATTTCTTATTTACTGCCCCTAATTGAACAACCCCCTAAAGAAACCACGTGGTTTATGGAAGCCCTCATACAAAAACCTAATATTCCATACTGTAATTCAGACAAGCCAGCATTATTGTTTTTCATGACATGCAGTATATAACGATATAAAGTAATTTTTAAGGTCATGTATCAGAGTGTCACGTGACCAATTACATGGTTTATATTCGGCGGCTTCATAATTTGACAAATGTAAATATCGTGTTGGAATTTCAGGAAAGGTTGAAAATAGAGCACTCCTATCTGGCTCATCAAAGTTTCTATTCCATTTAAATAATGCAATTTTTATCTAAATTGAAACATCTATTGAAAAAAGAGCAAAATACAATTTACTTCGCATTCACTTGGGATCGGCTCAAAGTCATTTTATGCCACACTCGAAACAGTGCTTCTGTAAAGGTCCTAGTGTGATCTCTATTCCTTATCTGTAATCCTTACCTATAATTTTTGATGAGGGTACCTCTTCCTTAAATTTTTAGTTGGATAATAACCTCAAGTATTTCTATTTCACAATTCTTGCTTTGAAATTAATCACTTGGATTTTAAAGTAATTCCAAATGCTGTGAATTTGCACTATCTATTTTGAAGCGTTTCTAAAGCCCCGGAATTTTTTGAAATTTCTGTTCATGAAAATTCATATTTATGCCTTCTTATAAAAGATAAATGGAAGAAAAAAGGAAAGAATGAAATGGAAAAGAATGAATCCAAAAGCGGTGGAATTGAGCATGTTTGTCTAATATTAGTTCAGGTAACGAATACTAAGAATACCATTTTTACCGAAAAATTAGAGATGCGAAACTGGGTGTACAATTGTGAGTGGGTTAAAATCCAGGGCTATGTCTGCGACAAGTCTGCGCTCCTGAATATTTCCAATTTTATCGCTCCAAACAGTTCAAAACTGGTTGAAATGTACCTAGCAGTGAATAATTATGTCAACACATAAGGTTTCATGGATCCAAACTACCCCTAAAAACTGTGCGCCACCCTCACGCAAAATAAAGAGTTTCACTTGTCCCAATAAGTTGTCCACTTTCTAAATGGTCTCAAAGTGCGGCTTTGGACTCTCCATCAAACATATCCAAAAATTAGAAAAATTGTAGATAAGGAAACTTTTCTGGGGTCAGAAAACCACATCCCTTAACGGAAAAAAATTCACCAAAAATACGTGTCCACTTTCTAGGTGGTTTCAAAATACGTCTTTGGACAAACATATCCAAAAATTAGAAAATTTGTAGACGAGTAAAGTTTTCTAGGGTCAAAAAACCACAACCCTTAACGAAAAAAAAAAATCATCAAAAATACCCTAATAAAGTGTCCACTTTCGAGGTGGTGTCAAAATACGTCTTTGGACAAACATATGCAAAAATTGAAAATTTGTAGATGAGGACAGTTTTTTAGGGTCAAAAAACCACAACCCTTAACGAAAAAAAATTCGCCAAAAATACCCTAAGAAAGTATCCACTTTCTAAATGGTCTCAAAATGCGTCTTTGCACTCCCTACCAAGCATATAAAAAAATTAGAAAAATTGTAGACGAGGAAAGTTTTCAAGGGTCAAAAAGCCACAACCCTTAACGAAGAAAAATTCACCAAAAATACCCTCAGAAAGTGTCCACTTTCGAGGTGGTCTCAAAATACGTCTTTGGACAAACATATCCAAAAATTAGAAAATTCGTAGATGAGGAAACTTTTCTGGGGTCAAAAAACCACAACCTTTAACGAAAAAAAATTCACCAAAAATACCCTAAAAAAGTGTCCACTTTCTAAATGGTCTCAAAATGCGTCTTTGCACTTACCACCAAACATATAAAAAATTAGAAAAATTGTAGATGAGGAAAGTGTTCAACGATCAAAAAATCACAACCCTTAACGAAAAAAATTGGAGACTTTTTTAGGGTATTATTGGTGAATTTTTTTCCATAAGGGTTGTGATTTTTCGACCCCAGAAAACTTTCCTTATCTACAATTTTTCTTATTTTTAGATGGTTGGTGTGGAGTCCAAAGACCCCTTTTGAGACCGAAAAACAAGTGGATACTTTTTGGGTATTTTTGATGAATTTTTTACGTTAAGAATTGTTGTGTTTCGACCCTAGAAAACTTTCCGCATCCACGATTTTTCTAATTTTTGGATATGTTCGGTGCGGAGTCCAAAGACGCATTTTGAGAACATCTAGCAAGTAGACACTTTATTAGAGTATTCTTGGTAAATTTTCTTTGTTAAGGGTTGTGGTTTTTTGGCCCCAGGAAAGTTTCCTCATCTACAATTTTTCTCATTTTTGGATGTTTGGTGCAGAGTCCAAAAACGCATTTCGAGAACATCTAGAAAATGGACAATTTATTAAAGTATTTTTGGTAAATTTTTTTCGTTAAAGGCTGTGGTTTTTTGACCCCAGGAAAGTTTCCTCATCTACAATTTTTCTCATTTTTGGATGTTTGGTGCACAGTCCAAAAACGCATTTCGAGAACATCTAGAAAGTGGATAATTTATTAGAGTATTTTTGGTAAATTTTTTTCGTTAAGGGTTGTGGTTTTTTAACCCCAGGAAAGTTTCCTCATCTACCATTTTTCTCATTTTTGGATGTTTGGTGCGGGGTCCAAAGACGCATTTTGAGAACATCTAGAAAGTGGACACTTTATTAGAGTATTTTTGGTGAATTTTTTTCGTTAAGGGTTGTGGTTTTTTGACCCCAGAAAAGTTTCCTCATCTACAATTTTTCAAATTTTTGGATGTCTGGTGCAGAGTCCAGAAACGCATTCTGAGAGCATTATGGATGTGGACACTTTATTATGGGTTTTTTGGTGAATTTTTTTTCATTAAGGGTTTTGGTTTTCCGACCCTAGAAAACTTTCCTCATCTACAATTTTTCTAATTTTTGGATGTTTGGTAGGGAGTCCAAAGACGCATTTTGAGACCATATAGAAGTTGCACACTCTATTAGGGTATTTTTGGTGAATTTTTGTTCTGGTAAGGGTTGTGCTTTCTGGACCCCAGAAAAGTTTCCTCATCTACAATTTTTCTAATTTTTTGATACTTTATATTTTGCGTAAGGGTGGCTCACAGTTTTCAGGGGTAGTTTGGGTACATGAAACCTTATGTATTGACCTAATTATTTATCGCTGTGTCCATTTCAACCAGTTTTGAACTGTTTGGAGCGATAAAATTGGAAACATTCAGGATCGCATATCATAAAACTTTTGTCAAGACGTTTCCCTCAAATCTGATCAAGTACTATTTCGATTATTCAAAGGTTCCTGTGTTGTAAGATTGTACTAAACATCTAGCTGAAGATTTCTATTGAAATAGAAGATAAAGTTACGCAGATGAAGTATCGAAGGGTCACATCTGTATGCTTCTTCCGTTAAAGGAGCTTGTTCTTTGAAAGGTAGTTGATTGGATGATAGTTGTATTATTTAGGTGGGTTATTATGACAGTTTTGACTAGTGATCGACGCAAAGAACATCGTGCAGTCTTTTTGAATGTTACAATAAGGTGGTGACTTTTGACAAAATCTGGAGTTTTTTTGAGAATCGTGAAATGAATGGAAGATATCTTGGTATAATCGAAATGTGTAAAGTGGTTCCAAGCATTTTATCAAGAACATTCAATAAAATTGTTCAAAATGGTTAGCGATAGATTTTTTATTATGGATTTCTGCTTTAGATTTTGTATTGTGCAGTTTACACTTTTCGTATTTCTTAGGTTATTTTACCGAAGAAGTTTTTTTTTTCCTCTTCATCATTGGACCATTGTATCAAATAAATGAAGATAAGAGCGAAGACGTTTCAGACACTGTAGTTGCTTACATAATTTTGTAATACATGTAATATTCGTCGTCTTTTTGCACTGCCCGTTCGAAAAAAATAAGTTGCGCTGACGAAGCAACATTGTTCGTCATTTTGTCTTATATTCTGCCCCTAATTTCTCAAATTTTCCCCAAAAAGATGTGATGTGATCTCCATTCACAACATATTTGTTATTGAATATAATATGCTTCCGAAATAAATTATTAAGCATGTTAACAAGAAAATACAGCTTGCATTGAACCGGGCAAATACCTTTCTTATTGTGAAAACAATAAAAATGAAAAATACACTTCCATTTGAAGCACTAGGTTCATTTTTCCCAAGTTCATGGTGCAGGGTTCACAACGCCGAAAATGATTCTAGATTGAAGAAAAATTTCGATGGGTCGATTTGTTTACGGGATTTTTTATTTTGTTGTATTTTCACGCGTGAATTCAAATTCTGCGCTAATGCCAACCGTAGGCGGAAGCAGCTTCCCTCTCCGCCGTCATACATAGCATCAGGTCTTGATAGGAAATTAAACCCAATTATAGACGAGAAATTCGAAACTGATTCTTTTGCAAATTTTATTGAAATTGGTATACTTATCGATCCACTCTAGGTACGATTCTGAGCTGCGGATGTTGCAAATCACAGCTGCTATAATTGTTAAAAGAATAATAAAATATCGATAATCCTGATCAACAGATGATAATTTTTCTTTGTTTAAAGGCATGGAGAAATAGTTACTTTCAAATAATTTCAACCCTCAAATTTAAGATTGAAATTGGCGGAGTTATTCAATTTGTTTATGAGACAAAAACGTACCCCTTCCTGCAGCTACTCTGGACCAACTCAAACAGAAAAATGTACATTCTTCAAAACACTAGTGACAGATTAATCCTTTGTAATTGAAAATTATCGATTTTTATTGCTTTGCAACCGCTGTCTCATATGTCTCTTACCTTAAGTAGCCGTCAGTTCTTTAACGACAAATATCTTTTCTTGCACACTATTCATTATTCTATGTTCGAATTATGCACACCATTCGATCACACCAAAAGGCATGTTGTGGCATTTTCAAAATTAAAAAATATCAACGAAAATTAAATTTTTTAGCCAAAAAACGCGATATATGAAAAAAGTTTGGAAAAAAATGTTTCTTTTTGATGAGTGTGAATTCTCCTTTGTTAAAGCTTATCCGGCTTTAACGAATACATTCTCATCGCATGTCTCGTGCTGCGCAATCGATAAAAGTTTGTGCAAAACGGTGGAGAAGTTTTGTTGCCTAATTTTTTTCACATGTTGTGTAGTTTTTCTATCTTCTGTGTTGATTTTTCCTAATCTTGTGTCAAGGGTCCAAAAGGTAATTTTTTCATTTTTCATATGGTTTTTCATAAATGGAGCAAAAACTACTTGTCCTATCAAAAAGTTAACTTTACCAAATTTGTAGATCTTTTCTTGGTGCACAATTTTTGTTCATTTATATTTCCCCGTACCTCACATAGTTTGATCAAAAAATGAATCTTCCAATTTTTCATTATTTTTTGTGCGACTATAGTTTGAATTTTCGATTTTTTGAAAAAACTCGACAAGTTGTAAAGATCATCCTAGAGGGCTCTCAAAAAGGAACATTTTTTTCCTTCAAACTCTTTTTTAATATCTTGCGTTGTTTGGCTAAAAATTCTCATTTTCGTTTATATTTTTGAATTTTGGAAATGCCACAACTCTGACAATTTTGTTCTTATAAAAAAAATTATTAGGATAAAGTGTTTCTCTTTTTACCTACTGCAAGAAACCGTACTTGTAATTTTTGAGTCTTAGAAAGAAAAGTCAAAAAAAAATTTCACAATTCTCCCCCTCTTTTATTTTTTATCCAAAACAGTTGTTCAACGAACTTGGTTTGTATTTTTGGTCCCTTAGAATGGGTGTCACAGCACAATCGAAGATCATTTTTCTTTCGAAAGTTATCGAGTTCACAGATTATTTTTCATTGCTTTTTGTGCTATGAAAATTTGAATTTTAGATTTTTTGAGAAAATTCAAAAAGTTGTAGAGTCCATCTTGCAGGACTTCCCAAAAGAAGCATTTTTTCTTCTATACTTTTTTTCATATCTTCCGTGGTTCAGCTAAAAATTCTCATTTTTGTGTATCTTTTCGAATTTTGAAAATGCCATTACTCTGACAATTTTGTTCTCATCAAAGAACATCATAGGAATAAATTGTTCCACTTGCTACTCACTTCAGGAAGCTGTACTTACAATTATCGGATCTTGACAAAAATGGTCTCAAAAATGTTTAAAATGCTCCCCCTCTTTTATTTTTGATCCAAAATAGCCGGCTAACGAATTTGACCTCCAGTTTCTGACACTGAAAGAGTGTACCAAACGCCAATCAAATAGATTAGTTTTCCGAAAGTTATTGTCCTAACATGCAGACAGACATATAGACATACATACAGACAGACACATTCGTAAAAACCTGTTTTTCGGGTTCAGGGGCTCACAAAACGTGGACATTTGACAAAAACGGGGGGAATGGGGGGCAAATTTTACACAAATCTAATACCTTCTCTGGTGAGAATGCAATAAGTACACGTTGAAAAAACTATGAAAATAGAAATATTGTAAGAGGAAGAGAAAGCCCAGGAAGCTCAAACATGCATAGATTAACAACAATAGAAAATAGCCGGAAAAGTACTTTTAAGCGGTATACTTAAGTAAGAATAAGTAGTTTGAGGCACTTATTAACTTATTGTAAAGGGAACGGAGGCCCTCAACCCCGTAAAAGGGATGAGAGTAGATTATATTACACAAGCAAAGTTATACAAATTTTTGTATAACCATTTTTTCACCGATATTTTTTCGAATCTTGCATAGCGTGGCTACAAAACTTTTTCTATTATTTCTATTAAGATGCTTCATGATTAAAACAAGAACCATGCGTGTTGTAAAAAAAAATTCTGGAGAAAATTTGTAGAGATTTCTGAAAGAATAATTTTGCTTCTCGAAATTGTGTTCGTATTTTATGTCGTGCGTCTCAAATTTTTTATTCTTTATCGGAACTTTTGAAGGGTGTACCACAACGACTGGTCAAACGAGGCTGGTTAACAAACTTGATCTTCCTTTTTGGTTCGTGGATAAGTATGCAAAATACCGATTCCATTTCGAATCATGCAGGCTGACGACACTCATGTCACCGATCGTCTCCAAATTGAAATATGTTTTTCTGAAAGTAAAATAAGGGGACACGTTTTTTTTTTCATTTTTCGATTGGACCAAAATTACAGGATTTATGTTGCTTTTTCAGATAACCTCTAAAATGACTCTGGGTCAACTAAAAAATAAAAATACCTGATATTTTTGTAGTTTTTGAGATTTTTCGTGGCTGCTTTGCGTTGTGTGCAGTGGAGGATTTGCACATTTGCCGCCAGTGGGCTATACAAATTTTGCCGCCACTACCGGCCTTTACGAATCGATACCATAGTTCACTTTGGCCCAGGCGGGTGGCACTCCTATAAAAGCCTGTAGAATAAATGTGACTTGAGATTTGACCAGAGCCGCGTGGCAGCGCTGGCTGTACTTTTGGGCCGATATATTATTCTGTAGCATGGGGAAAATTTAAATTTGATTAATTTTAATTCGTAAAACACGTTTTTTAGCATATATTTATCTAGAAAAAATATTTGGTAATTTTTCAAGTATCCAATAAATCAATAGGTCCTTAGAAAAAGTGAAGAAAAAATTTTTTTTATGACCACAAACGAATACGCTTTTGACAGAATACAGTCAATAATTATACAAAAATATTGAATTCATAACTTCGACATATGTAGATATCGTAAACTATAAGAATAGAATATTCCACCTTTATTTCTTTTTAGTTTTGCCATTTTTAATAATTGATAAAATTAACCATTAATTCAACCATATTATGAAATTCCATATTTCTCTTCAAATTTGAACAACGATTCATTTTGCTTCATTGTGTTAAACCTGTAAAAAATGAAGACATCTATACAAATTAATTATGTTATAAAAATATGTCGAATACTTATAACGTTTTTATATAAATAATATGATTCATAGAATAAATAAATATTATAAAGTTGGAAAATTAAAACGTGTATTTTTAAACAATATTTAAGTAGTTATAAATGAAATATTCTTCTGCCCCAAGTTTACGACTAAAAACTGAGAGCTTCAACTAAAATAGTTAGATTTCCAAACAGATACATTAATTTTTACCCAAAGAGATAAATTGTGAACCAAAAAAATTGAACTTTTAACTGCAACTATGGAATTTTCAAGTCTAATAAGTTAAACTTCTCATCTAAAATTAGGAACAAAGGACTTCCAAATTTTTAAAAGTTCACGTTCCATGCTGTGTTTCTGTTAATCATTCAACTTGAGTCAGATAAAAAATTCCACAGAGCAACGAATTTGCAAAAGGTTTTCCTTAAAATGAAAAAAAAATAAAAATACTTTTTCTCCTAAAGAATAGATGTATATTTAAAAGTTTTCAAAATCAGACTAAGGAACGTACCATTGTTCATATCAAGTGATAAGAACTCTTAAATTCATAAAAAGAAAACTGTCTTTTCCCGTATTTTAACGGTACAATTTTCAACTGTCTAGGTTGCATAATTAATTCCCGGTTCTTTAATCCAAAAATAGCTCTCGAAACAGCTTTTTGCCAGATATTAATAATTTGTCCATCATTTGGCACAGTAGAAACTTGAACTTTTTAGGAGCAAGTCGCATATCCCGACTTGCATCTTAAAACAACGCAGATATATACCATTGATAGCGTTGATTTAAAAGATCATCGAGGAATTTAACGTCTCAAAATATTGAATGTTCATTTCCAAGTACAGGAAAAACAGATACTTCCATTTATGTACTTAAAAATTGAAAATTAACACTGCTGATACTTTTCCCATGTATTTTACAAACTTTCGGCCTAAAAGTACAGCCATTTTGAAAATTAATTGAAATTAACCTAGAAATTGCTATTTTTATAAAAATTTTCAAATTCGACTTTCTCAAAAACACCATGTTTTTTTGGCTGAATTCCTTTTTACAAATAGCTGATTTCAAGACCTAAATTTTAAGCTATATGGGACTTTCCAATTTTGCGTTTTGTGGAAATAAAAAAATAAAATCGATTTTTTCCATTTTTTTGTGTTTATTTGCACGAGTCATTTAGTTAATCATTTGCAGGTATATCAAAATATTCTTAAGATAGCAGTATTACTATAATTAGGTCTTAAATTACATTCTTACATTTTTTTATTTATCAAAAAATTTTTGGTAAGCCAGAAAATGCATTTTTTGTTCACTTTACAATTTGTTTCATGTTCATTGTTTTTCAAATAGTTTTTATTGAAAACTCTTCTCTATTCTGGAAGATTTACTGTTATCCTCTCTTTTTTAAATTCTTTTTTCCTGTTGTTTTTACTTCTGCCATAGAAGAGAGAAAAATTTTTGGAATTGGAAAAAATCAAGGATCAACCAGGAATTCAAAAGCCTTACGTTTGGAAGTCTGTACAAGAAAACGGTAAAATAAAAGTTTTTACAGGTCGAACTTCACGAACGACTATGGCAGAAGTAAAACCAACAGAAAAAAATAATGTAAAAAAGTGACAATAACAGTAAATCTTCCAAAATAAAGAAGAGTTTTTATTAAAAACTATTTGAAAGACAATTAACATAAAACCAATTTGAAAAGTGTGCGTAAAAATGCAATTACTGGCTTACTAAAATTTTTTTGTTAAATGAAAAAATTTGAGAATGTAATTCAAAATTTAATTATAGTAATACTGTCACCTTAAAAATATTTTTAATTGAAAATGATTTACTAAAAGACTTGTGCAAATAAACGCAAAAAAGTGAGAAAAAACCGATTCTATTTTTTCATTTCCACTTAACGCAAAATTGGAAAGTCCTATATAGCTTAAAATTTAGATCTTGGAATCAGCTATTTGTACAAAAAAAATCAGCCAGAGCATCTGTGATTTTGGTCCAATCGAAAAGAAAAAGGAATACGTGTCCCCTTGTTTTGCACCTAGAAAAACATATTTCAATTTGCAGACGATCGGTGACATGAGTGTCGCCAGCCTGCAAGCTTTGAAATGGAATCGGTCTAAAGCAAAATTTACTTCGATAATTTTTCCGGTGAATTTTCAGGACGTGAATATTTGTTGAGAACTGGCGACGTCAAATTTTAAATTGAACTTATTTCTTTTAATAATTGGGATGAGAATATAAAAATGGTTGAAATAGCAACTAATCAACGCTTTCAAAGAGTCAAAGTAGTTTAAAGCTGCGAATACTCTGAGCATTCAAGAGGTGCAACATGGCGTTCGACAATCGTCCTTTTGGGGTCAAAAGTTCAGAAGTTCGAAAGTGAATGGTAGGATGAGAGAGCTGGAGAGTCGTCAATAAAGGTGTAACGTAAAACGTATAACCGAAATGACATCGTATAGCTAGCGTTGTCAAATATGAAGGGTTATAAGGCGGTGCGATGATAAGGCGAAGAACTCAGGTGAAAGCGAAATCGAGGGTATACGGTTATATTGGCGACTTTGGCATGGTAGAAGGAGGTTAATGATTAGTTCTTTCGAGGTCGGGGGCTGTTGCCGGGTGCAGGTTGCTTGGTTCCACCTCCTTCTTCCTCACGCCGCACTACCCTTTTCTACCATCGAGTCAGCTGCCTTCCTCCGCCTGCGCACCGAAGAAATTTCGGGACTGCCACCCAGAGCTTAACGCATTGCGAAGCGCGTGAGGGTTGCAAGGTTGTTCTCCCCTCCACTTTCACCTTCTCAGGAACGTAGCAAGGACTCCTTCTTGTTCGAATCGAAAATTCTTTTGGCTTCCATTTTACAGCGCCCAGGCAAGGTCAAGGTTATAGTCGACGGAAAAATAACATCGTGATTGAATATTGATATGATGTTATTTCTGTTGACTAGTGTGGGTTAATAAATGTTGTTGTTTTTCCAACTTTGTTGATCTACTTGTCTTCTTTTTGCTATAAATACATAAGCGTTCATTGTACACTGAAAAACCGATATGGTCTTCAGCAGTATATTCTAGCACGGCGCCCTAGATTTTTTGGTCGCACGCCCTA
>WSXT02177576.1:0-21661 GCA_011762715.2 Neuroterus valhalla | reverse complement strand
CAGAGAGAAAAAATGTTTATTCTGGGGAGCCCTACAAGATCATCAATACTTTATCATCAATATTTTATTACATTCTCGTCATTTATGATTTAGATAGTATTAGCATCACCCGAAATTCCACACCTTCGATTGAAGCCGAAAATCCTGTTATGGCGAGGGTGTCTGTCTGTATGTCCGTCCATCTGTAAACAAGATAACTCACCAAAAAATGAACGGATCAAATCGGTCTGTAATACACTTGTTTTTTGTATAATAAACAGCGCATTCGATTTCTCTTGTGAAGGTATCTTACATAATAAACTTACATATAAAAACTTCCGTTAAAAGTCGAGCGTGAAGCGCGAGTGCCACGATGAGAATGTGTACCTCAAAGTCAACAGAGCTTTGAGAAATGTAATCTTCATCTATTCCTAATTACGTTATAAATTAGGAATATGAGGTAGCATTGGTTAACTGGGATCTAAAAGATATTGATTTGTACAATTCACTTTCAAATCTGCATTATTATTGAAATGAACAATAGCAAAAGCATTTCGAATTCTAGACACAAATACCCGAGCGCGCAGCGCGAGGTTTGAAATGTACGAGCGCGAAGCGCAAGTCTAATTCTATAAATCGTATCTTGACGTAAGAACGGTACGAGAGTCTAGGAACAGGAATTTCAATGGACTAAAAATCCAGAGTTGATTTTCATATGTCAGGGTTGATTAAAGAGGTTAGATGGATTTGAATTTTTTATATGTAAACTGAGCTTTTATGCCAAGTTCAATTTTTTCCTCCAAACTAAGAAAGCGACATCCCTTTTCCGAATGTGTGGAAATTGATTCATGGTTTTATCAAAACAGTTTATATTTGAAGGAAAATTGAGAAGTAAAATTAACGATTTGAAATTGAATTGTAAGAAATAAAAGAAATAGAATAGAATAGATTAGAAATAGAATGGATTCAAATACATATATACTCTATGAGAGGAAGTATATACATATGTTTTTGATTATAATAAAAACGTTTTGCAAATCTGTTGCTCTATGAAGTTTTTTTAGCTGACTTAAATTTGATAATCGAATTGATGGTGGCCCACACATACAGAAAAAATTATTATCTCCATAAAAGAAGAAAAAGAAATGTATTTATCACGTTTTATTTGCTTTTTCTCATTTATCTGACTTGGGACAGGGAATTTCAGAAAATAACTATAGTTTTTATTTCAGGGCAGGGTGCTTCAGTGAGGAAGTATTATTTCACTTGGAAAAGGGAATTTTCCATATGGAACGGGAAATATTCAAACAAATTATAATTCTGGTTTAGAAGAGAGGATTTTAGAAAAATCGTTCCTCCAATTCAAAATTTGTCACAATTTTCCCTTTTCTTAATTTTATACAAAGAAAGTTCTTCAAGCGGTCTTTAAAGTAGGAGCAGTATTCCGAAGAGAAAATATTTCTCAATTCTGATAAAAAACTTGTTTATACTGTTTATTGCAAATTCACCCTTTTTAATTAAAACTTCAACTACTTGTTCAAAATATTAACTTGTTTTTTGAGAGTTAATTTTTTATGTTAAAGTGTCATTATTTGGATTCAGAATTCACCTCTGGCTGAAATTGTAATTACTTTGTTGGTAATTAATTCATATTTTTTTGGGGAAAATTCAAGTATTTAGTTGAATATTGATTTTTGAATTTGAAAATTGAATTATTGCTTTGGGAATTTATGTACTGTGTGGAAGATTCGACGTTTTTCTAGAAAATTAATCTTTATGGTAAAAAAATTAGTCTTTTTGCTTAAAATACATCTATTCATTTGAAGATCCATCATTTCACCTGAAAATTCATCAGTTTGGTAGAAAATCAATTTCTTCAACTGGAAATTGACCTGTCTCACTTTTAGTGGAAAATTGATCATTTCTAGTTCAAAATTCGACAATTTGAAGAAAATTTTTCTTTTTTAATTGAAAATCCATTTGTTCCGTTGAAACTTCACATATTTTGCTGGAAAGTCGGTTTTTTTGTAGAAAATTATCTTTCCCTTCGGAAGTTAATATTCTTCCTCAGGAATCCTTCTCTGCGGTTAAGAGTTTACGTTATGCAGTTCAACATTTTTCATTCTTGTAGAACATTAATCCAGGTTGAAGCTCTTATGTTTGGTTTTTAAGTAATTTTTTGAACCAAAAATGTCACTATTCCATTTTTGTTTGAAAATTTGTATTCTTATGGTTCAAATTTCAACCATTTTGTTGGTAAACTGTATTTTTTGGTTGAAATTCCATTTTTTGTCAATAATCGAATTGTTTTAGTTAAATGATCATCATTAAAGTAAAACATGAGCCTTTTTGGTTATAAATTCACCTACTTCAGTTAAATATTTACAATTTCATTTGATTCTTCATCACTTTGAATAAAAATGTAATAATTTGTTAGACAGTTAGTTTTTGTTTGTTTGTTGGAAGAAAGTTTTCTTTCTTTGTTAAAAGTTAGTTTTTTTTATTATAGGTCATTTTTTCAAACTGAAAATTTCACTTATTCCCTATTAAAAATTCCATAGTTTCAGTAAAAAATTCATTTTTTTAGTAAAACATCCACTTTTTTCATTTTAAAATTTGAGTATTCAAATTTTCGTTGACAGTTAATCTTTATCAGTAAAAATTAATTTATCTGTTTAAAACTCAACTCCTTCAGTTGAAGATCGTTCGGTTTAGTATAAAACTCTTTTGCTTGGTTTGAAATTGTTTTTCTGAATAAAAAATCTTACTGTTCCATTTTTGATTGAAAATAATTATTTTTTGAGTTCGCAATTCGACTATTCCGTTGAAACATTATATTTTTTCTTAGAAAATGATTCTTTCCATTTGAGGATTAATCTTCTTGTTTGAAAATTCACCTTCATGGTTGAAAATTGAAGTGCTCCAGTTAAATATCTCTCTTTTTATCTGAATATTCATCTTCTTGATTGTAAAATGAACTAATAGTTGTAAATCCGTTTTTTTTCTCGTAAATCGATTTTGTTAAATTGTGAAATCAACAGTTCCAATTTTCGTAGAATAAAACGATATTTTTTTGTTGGAAATTTGAGTATTTATGTCAAAATTGATTTATTTTGCAATGTTTTATCTGTTTTGTCAAAGGATTATAAGAATGAGCATCATGAATAGAAATAAATGTTTACGTTTTGAGATTTTTATGATTTTATAGATCCTATCACTCCATGTATACGTTTCTTGGGTTTTTACATATCTATATTCTACCCTCCCACAGGAGATCGTCAGACATTGAACCCTTCAACTCAAATCCCTTCCCGAAATCCCTAATAACCCCAACTCTCATAATAAGCCTCCAAGCAATACCTGACGTACTCAATCTGTGGGATTTTTTATCTCTGAAACCCCTACCGTCTGCAGCCGAATTTTTAATTGAAAACGCTCGCATTCGCCTGAACATTTGGTCAGAGGAGAGGAAAACTGCAGGAAACCAAAATTCCTGAGCACAGTCGATTATTGACAGACGAGTTTAGATGTAGGCATTTGATAGCATCGAATGCATACACCGATCCTCGGCGCCCAATCTCCCGCTCGACAGTAATTGAATATGGTGAAAACACGACTGAGCGGGAATCCCGAACAGTCACCCACCCGAGCGCTAACCACGCCCGTTCATGCTTGACATTCGAGATCCCACCCAAGAAAAACCGTGAAGAACCAAGAAAGGTCCAGAAATTTGAAATCGTCCCCCAAATCGCCACCCTGAGGGTCCCACATCGCTATAATAAATTTATTATTTATAAATGTCTACCCAGAGGACGAAGATTCACACCTACTGTAAAATACAGAAGAATGCACTCGACGACTTCTCTTGAATATTGAAGGGACTGGAACGGTACAAAATGAGAAAATGAATTGGATGTATTCCCGTATGAAACTTACACTATCCTCAAGTAAACCTTGCTTTCGAAAGAAGAACATAATATAACCCCTCCCGCCTTCAAACCTGTCTCGAGAGATGAAAGAGCCAGTTTTACGTTTCCCTTTTCCAAGCTCATAAACTTGATTTGCTCGGAATAAGGAATCAAATCAAAAATGCGGAAATCTACTCTCTTCAATACTTTTTCTTATTTCAGTCGCTCTATATTCTTTGAAATTGTACTTTCAACTGCTCAGCCTGGTGTTCCGTTTAATGGGCAGTACTTCTCGTTCTAGCAACAAGTTTGAAGGTAGAAAGAGGTTTATCTCTTTCTATGAATGCGATAAGTTTTTTTTAGTGCCCATTGGACTTGTCGAACGTAACCTCAAATTAAAAAAAACTCGAATAAAATCATGATATGAAGATCAAAGCATTATTTTAACCCAACCATATGTATAAAAATTAATCTTGTCAACAGTGTTTCAATATCCCATAAAGCCAACCAAAAATCAGAATTTCGACATTTCACTTCGATCGAGTACACATATGAGATTTTCGGAGTCGCTGATTTCGGAAATGAAGTCGAAAATACCAAATTCAAAATGACGGACCCAAAATCGCGGAACTTTTTCCAAAATTTTCCATGAATGTACTTGAAAATGAGTATAAGGGGTTTTGTGGTCACCGATTTTGAAAGTAAGTTCAAAAATTCAAAATGTCGGGGCCCCGAAATGGCGGACATTTTTCTAAAATTTGCCATGCATCTACTTGGAAATGAATATTAAGGGGTTTTCGGGGTCACTGATTTCGATGATAGAGTCAAAAATTCAAAATTCGAAATGGCGGACCCACAATGGCGGACATTTCTTTGAAATTTCCATCTACTTGAAAAATGAGTATAAAGGGTTTTTAGGTCGCTGGTTTTGAAAATCAAGTCAGAACAATGCGTCCACTTTTGAACCTGCGTTGCGGGTTTTGCAATAAACAAACCAAAAATGTTATTTATTATCTATCATTTTATTATTTACTGACTTTTTTATGAAGTATTAATATATTCCTCGTATTTCCTTTTTTCTATGAAAAAAATACTTCGTTGTAGAGATATATATATTCGAATGTATGGAAAAATTTTTGAAAGATCGTGAAATTTGTTTCGGATACGCGATACACTACTTACAATACATCCCGAACATTAGAAAGGACATATTCAAAAGCCTTTGATGAATAGATAAAAATCTCGAGGGATTAACGGTTGCCGGTCGGAGCGCCATGTGCTGCGTAGAGAATCACGATATGGCCGCGCGCGAACAGTGACACGGCGCGACAAAACACGACTTTTCTTGAAATGGGGCAGCTCGGGGCAGCAAGTGAAAACGGTTTCGAAAAGTAGACACTCTCCCGCAATGGAAACAAAAAATTTCGACACAGGAACTCGCAAGAAAAAAAAAGAATCTCTACGTGGACTTGTAAATGGAGGACAAAAGAAGATAGATTTTTCCGCTGCAATATATCGCACACGTCGTAAACATATTTGCGAATTATACATATTTCATTAGGTATTCTTAATGAACGTACCTCTACAAGCATTTTCCATCTTGCACAAACTTCGTCAATCAAAAACTCACTTAATGAGGCAAATTTTAGGAAAATATCCACCATATTGGGTCCGCCATTTTGGATTTTCGATTCTATTTTCGAAATCAGCGACCCCTCTAATCCCTTGATACTCATTTTCAAGTAAATTCATAGAAAATCTGAGGAAAATGTCCGCTATTTTGAATTTTGGATTTTCGACTTCATTCTCGAAATCAGCGACCCTAAAAACCTTATATGGGTACTTAAACAAAGTGAAATATTCAGATTCTGATTTTTGGCCAGCTTTTGGGAGTTTCGAACCACTGCGGCAACGTTAGGCTTTCATCACAATAGGAAATAAAACTCCAATTCTGAGCTGTTACAGCAGTAGATGTCAGAAACGTTTCTCCTGCATATTTTTGTAAGTGAACATTCAGACTTGACAAATATTTATATAAATTCTTACTTATATTTAGCACACTTTTGTTTCTTTTACTTATTTTCTACATTTACCCAAATAATATATCTGCATTCTTATATTCGTCTTTAAATTGATTAAATATTTTCACATTAAGAGAATAGAACACACGTTGCAGAGGAACTCAAGCGACGAAAGACATTGTTCTGGACCATGGAGACTGTTCCCAGACAATTAATAAAATTGTGAGAGATAATTAAGATCTAAGGCATATCAAAATAGAAATACACTGCGAATTGCTCTAAGAGACCCATCTTTTCCAAGTACCGGATGCTCTGTAAGAAGATTTCCAAAATTAATTCTTTTTTTTTTAAATCACATGACATGATTTCAGTAAAAAATTAGCTTCGAATAAAATACCTTGTTGCTAGATTTCTTTCACTTCTATATCACTAGGCACAATCGAATAATATTGTTCATCTACTTAAAAAAATTGAAAATTAACACTGTTGACACTTCCCTCATGTATTTTATGAACGGTCAGCCTAAAAGTACACCCAGCGCCGCCAGTCGGCTACGGTCAACATCTTCGTAACTTTTAATTTTGACTATCACCTGCCTGCAAAACGTCAAACGCAAACATAAACCTGATTCATCCAGGCAGATGCAGATTCAAATAATCTGATATTAACGGTTCAGTAGTTCTGAATAGTACTTGTAGAGTGAAGAAAAAAAATAAACAAATAGATTTTTGGATCAAGCAGTTGAGAGTTGGAAACACAAAACTTGGCTTATTATGTTTTCAAAATGTATAGCTGTCCGAAGATTCGAATCCGCACCAGCCTTTATGGACAGATAGTCTTGGATGCCCCGAGCCAGTTATCCCAACTTAGGCATGTATGACTAATGCGCTTGCCCGGTGCAGCGGTCCTCATTGGCTGACGTTGGGCGCCGTTTGGCACGTGATTCAAAGCAGGAAAAATTATATATTATTGAAAACAAAATGGATGATTATTATAATTCGCTCATGAATATCAGAAATAACCTAATTCGTAATTAAGGTTAGGAATAAAATATTCATGCGTATATTATTTTATTTTTTTTATATTCCGCAAAAATTATCTATGATTTTTAAAATACATGCAATAATATTTTATTCCTAACCCTGATTGCAAATTAAGGCATTTCTGACAGTTACAGTTTTAGTTCCTGTAACTTTTCGTTTGTCAATTATCGGCGCTGAGCCCAAAGTTAAATCAGATTGTGTGCGTGCAGTGTACCTACGTACGCCCGCGCGCCGCACACTTGTACACTTTTGGTAGTCCACATTCATTTACCGACGTGGTTTCGAACATGCTGTCGAGCCGTGGATACAAAAATCTAAATCTGATACATGCATCACAAGTATGGACATCTCCTGAACAAGTGACCGCTAGGGCCACCACTTTATAACTAGTTGACATTTCTAATGCATTGTCACCAGGGATGGGTAAGTATAATACGTCATGTATATTACATGGTTTTTGAGATACACACTACTACGTATATTACGTGTTCAGTTTGAAGTGACGTGAAATTGAGCAATTAATTTGATTATTCATCATTGTCGATCACATTCTTCAACAAATCAGGTTTGAAATGTCATTATATACGTATTTATTTGACTTTTTTATGCAGAACGTTTTTATGCATGTCAAATATACGGAATGTGAATATAAAAGTACGACCGTTGACCGATCACATGGTATCCTAACCTATAAGAAATCGTTCCTTGTTTCTTAGACTCTTGGCGTTAGTAATTCTTTTGCCTTGTGCAGTACAATATTTTTTGGACTCTTTGAAGAAAGAAACACTTCACGACATTTATGTTTTCCGATTCCTGGCTCTGAAAATTAATTCCATAACATGGTATAACCTCTTATAATTTTTTGAAATTCCTTCCAACATTTTCACTTCAAGAACTTGAAAGAAGTTTGAATTCAATTCAATATAAACAGAAATGTAATAGGTTATGCCGCGTCCGCTTTTTTTTGTATCTGTTACACATGGTCTCCTACAATTTCTGCGTAAATTACGTCGTTTATGTATTAAACGCAGAAAACATCGAGTTACGCGTAACTTTGTAACCTTGATTGCTACTCTCTATTCCTCTCTGGAGGAAGTATGAACGAATAAAGATAAAGCACTAGAAACTCATAAGTAATATATTCAATAGTTAATCATTATACATATTTATTGAAGAAAACAGGTTTCTAATTGCTCGCACAGCACACATGTTTGTTTGCTAGTGTTATAAATTTCAATGGGCAATGATAAGTCAGCTCTGGTTTGTCGAATTTTGAGCACCTTCAGAATTTGTTTGGGGTCTGTACGTAGTTTAATATGATTCATCGAACGTGATAATATGAACAAGAGTATCTATTCATTTTCTTGAGACGGGATCTCCGCATTATTTATTTTTGCTGGCTGCTCCTCCGAAGCTATCGGCTCAAATACATCAGGCTTATAAATATACGTAGCATCATTGTTATGGCTTCGGCCTCTTAACTACTGGAAGGTTTCAGATATAAACGAGGAAGATGTCTTGAAAGTAAGGAATAAGTGGGGTCTGGGTGGATTCTTTTATATTCCTGGTACCCTTCCTTCCTGAAACGTCCCATCATCTCTCTTTCTATTCCCGCTCGAGCCCCCAGGGCATGGCCCACGTGGGAGCGTATGCCCCGGAACTCCTGGAGCTCGAAGACGGGGAACTCATTATGAGCATCTCCTTTATACCTTGGATTTATTGTCTCGAGTTGTTTCTCTCTAACCATCTGTCTTCTCATATTTCAGCTAGAAACTGGAAAAATGAGCTTATAACGATCAAGGATTACTCAGTTAGATCAATCTCATTTCCAGTTTCATCTCAAAATGAACTTGTCACTTCTTTATAGTCTAAATAAATGGTCCACTATCTAGAAAACGAATCCAAGATTCGATTTCGATGAAGCATAAATCTTACGAGGGGAGGATCACCCCCTTGAATCATCAGTTTTGATGGAGCTGATTGGAGAATTTTTAGGAGATACTATCCCAGCGGACACTTTCTGTAAATGTTGCATAACGAGAAGGGAACATTCATGCATAACATTGTTATAAATGGGTTTTATAACAATTGAAGAACATAAAGGTCACACTGTTATGTAAAGCTGTTAGTCTGGGGATACGTAACAGTTCTGGAGTTTTTTTTTCTGTAACTGATATAGAACAGAGTGATAGAACTGTTTTGTCACCAGTATGTCACACGTGTTCCATAAACGGGATATATGAAAGTCGCACTGTTCTGTAACGCTGTTACTGTAACAATACGTAACAGCTCTAGAATCCCGTTTCGTAAGTCATATAGAACAGAGTGATATTACTATCAAATATCTAGACGCGCTTGCTCATACAATAAAGAAGCTTTTTCAGATGCTATAATAACATCCACAAGCAAGGAAATTGATGAAACATTCTAAAAAATTCGATTCTATAATCATATATCAATTGACGTTAAAATCTTTATATCTTGATCCTCTTTTGGATCCACGGCTCGCATTTGGTTCCATTGTTGTGATATAATAGTTATGTATCAGGGTTGCATATTGGTTACGTATTTGAGTTCCACATTTGTTACGTATTTGAGTTCTATATTTGTTACATATTTGAGTTCCATACTTATTATGTATTCGAGTTCTATATTTGTTCCGTAACAGTAGAATATTCTTGTAACACTGGTATGGAACTGTTACAGAACTATCTCAGGACAAACTTACATTGTAACACCTTTGGATATATGTTACGGCACTAATACAGAACAATGCTCCTGTGTAACCTCGTTCCTTAATTGTTGTAATAATACGTTTTGACATATAACGCTCATTCAGAATTTGTTACAGAACAAATTCTATTATAACAGTGTTACACAGATGTTGCAGCACTAATAGAGGACAATTTTCCTTTGTAACCATGTTCCTAAATGGTTCTGAAAGTACTTCTTGACAAATAACGTGGTTACAGGATTGTTACAGAATGATTACAGAACAAAATTACAATGTAACATAGTTACACATGTGTTATGTCAATATTAAAGAACAATGTTGCTTAATAACTGTGTTCCTGAAACGTTCTGAAAATACTTTTCGAATCATAACGCTGTTCCGAACTCGTTTCAGAACGATTACAGAACGAAGTTATATCATAACACTAATATATTTGTGTGTTACGGCACTATTACAGAACATGGTTCTTCCGTGCCAGTGTTCCTGAATTGTTCTAAATTTTTCTTTTCCACATATAACGCTGTTTCGGAATTGTTAAAGATCCTTGAAAGAACATGGTTCCGTAACAGTGTGATAGAACCATTACTCGGACCATGGTCTGAGTATATTCTTATCCTATTACAGAGCCTGTTCTTTTCTGTTCTAGAACTGTTACATCACAGTTATAGAACTGTGTCCGCTGGGTAGAAATATACAAATTTTATCAACACAATCACAGTTCCGCCCGATTTGATGGTCGAAATTTCATTCCATCACGTACAATTGTTGCTAGACAAGTAGCGAATAGTTCATATTTAAAACGAACTAAAACTAAACACAATACCTCTTGTTCTATGAAAGAATTTATAAAACAGCCACACACAAAAAATCGATTTTCGGGTCCAGAGGTCCGACCATGTTGACTATATGTTTCCGGGGCTGTTCAATCCAAACAAAAAGTTCGAGAAACTCCAGCACTCCAGGTTTTCGACATAACCTCAGAAAGTCCTTAAGGACACCCTAAAATGGAAAGTATAATGCTTGACTAAGTGCAAGACCATGTATATTTCATGTTTTTGGGTCGCTGAAACCGAATCCGGAATACATTTTACCTCATTGTAACAGGTTTTCAAGAAAACCTCAAAAAGTCTTTAAGCGCACCCTTGAATAGAAAGTATATATAATGCTGGGCTAAGTGCCATACCATGTATAATATATGTTTTTGGGGTTGCTGAAACCAAATCCGGAGTTCGAAAATCCGGAGTTACAAAAAAAATGTAATATGGTCCAGCACTCAGGACAGCATCACTTCTTATTCTAGTGTGTCTCTAAAGACTTTTTAAGGTTATTTCGAAAACCTGACACGATGGGATAGAATGGACTCTGCATTTGGTTCTAGCGACCTGAAAAACATATAGTAAAAATGATCTGACCTCCGGAACCAAAAATTTATTTTTTTTGTGTGGCTGTGTAATTCTCCAAACTCGTCCATCATCTAGTCATTTTTCTTGAAAAAATTATTTGTAATAATAATAGTTATTATTATTATAAATTTTTATAGGCATTTGATATGAGGAATTTACCATTTATCCACTTTTTAACCTAAAAGCACCATTTTCCCACAAGGAAGTATCACCAGTTGAAAAGGAGCAATATTAAAAATTTATTTTTTAATAAATGCGTATAATGATTGCAAATACTATATTCAATATATTAGTTGTTCATGATGATTATTATTCATATTGATGATCAATATTGTTGAATGCAAATTGAATATAACTAAGAATAAAGCACAAAAAGGTTTATTCTTTTATCAAAAAAACTTTGCTTTTTTTTAAGATGAATTTCAAAATCATGCGCTTATCTACAAACATTGTTTCTAAAAATATCAAGTATCGTTAGCATCCTTTTATCGTTAATGTTGCATGAACAATGATGACGCTAGGGCAGCCTAAAACTGGGATTTCAATGGTATTTGCTGCACTTTGATGTATTTTCATGTAATTTGATTATCAGATTGAGCATCGGAATGATCCAATTTTCCAAATTATCGATTTTCATGAGGGTTTGAGTTTTATTTGTTATACAAACAAGTAATGACCGTGTGAATGCATAATAAAACCTGAGTGTTTGAAAGTATTTCCGACATTACTTTCAAAGGAAAGTTATTAAGTTCCAGCGGATTATCAAACAATATAAATATAATTCAAGGAAAGAAACATAATTTCTCGAAATCTTCTGAAATATTTTATGTTAGTACTAGGAAGCTGTGAATTTCAGGTTTAAGAAAAAAGTAGTTACTTTCCAGCGATAAATATTTGTTTCCGTTTTCCTTATTTCCTTTATTGAAATTCAACTATTTTTGGCGAAGATTCATCATTTGATTTTATAATTCATCTCCTGATTTGAAAATAGACTGTTTTTGGTAACGATTATATTTTCGGCTGTAAATGCATCGCTTTTTGGTATGAAAGTGAAAAGAATGAAAAAATTTATTTATAATACTCGTCTGCCATATTGGATCCGCCATTTTGTTTTTGGATGTTTTGACTTCAGATTCGTGATCAGCAACCCCGAAAACCACCTTATACCAATTTAGATTAGATCAAAAATTTATTTAGCATACTTGACCGCCATATTGGATCCGCCATTTCTTTTTGGGAAATTTCGACTTTAGATTCGTAATTAGCGAACCTGGAAACTCCCTTACACCAATTTGGAAAGGATAGGAAAGTTTATTTAGCATACTCGTCTGCCATATTGGTTCTGCCATTTTGTTTTTGGAAATTTTTACTTCAGATTCGTAATTAGCGACCCTGACAACCCCCTTATAACAATTTGGGATTATATGAAAAATTTATTTAGCATATTCGACCGCCGATTTGGATCAGTCATTCTGTTTTTGGAAATTTTGACTTCAAATTCGTAATAAGCGACCCTAAAACCCCCCTTATAACAATTTGGAAAGAATAAAAAAATGTATTCAGCACACTCGTCCGCCATTTTGTTTTAAAATTTTTGACACCGGTTTTGTAATCAGTGACCCCGGAAACCCCGAGTAAACAAATTTGGCCCATTTTATTAACATTTTTCACTTTTGGCCAGCTCTTCGGTATTTCGGCCCACTGTAGCGCGCCATTTAAAATTACGTTCGATAAAGCTGGAAAATGCTATTGTTTATGGAATTCGAAACAATATGATCAATGTCTCAAATCCTGATAATTATCCCCACTCATCGCACATTACGTCAAACGCGTCATAACAATTACAAACAACGATTGGAAAAAAAATCGTATCATTTCGCTTCGCATTCGAGGGTTATAGTACAGTTCAGGGGCGGGTTTTTGAGAAAACTCAAAAAGCTCTTGGATTTGATACCTCGGAAACGGTAGGTTTTCGGGAAAATTCGTAACAACAAAAAATGTCGAGGGCAATGTTTCCTACAACTTTTCTCATCAGGTCGACATGCTGCGATTAAAAGTGCAATAAACAGATGGCGCTAAAGTACCGAAAAAGCGTTTTCTCGCTTTTTGGTACAGAAAAACATTTTTTATCGCAAAACTCTCAAAAAGAAAGTTGTTTGTCTCAAAAGAACCTACAAAATCCATACAAAAATTTTTCTTGGCCGACTTACCATTCACGATTTATAGCGTGACAAACCTGTCACCGTAGATTTCCCATTGTTTCCGACGAGGGTGACGTTAGTGTGGGTACATAATAAATCATCACTTTAGGCTGAATTAATCATTTTTTTGTTAGTAGGACTTTCAAATTATTCCTTTTTACGATAAAGTATCATAATTTTTGTTCTTAGAAATTTCCCCAAAAACCTACCATTTCCGGGATAAATCAAATCCAAAACATTCTGATTTTTCTCAAAAACCCGCCCCTCAACGATCCTGCAGTTTCAGGTAAAGTTTTTTGAATGCTCTTCTAGCTGTTCCCACAAAAAAAGTTTTATGGTATTTTTTCCAAAAACCGCCTTTTTTGTGACGGATTGACTTTACTATTACCAAAACCGAACTGCGAAAAGATGAGTCATTCGCTTCAATGTGTATGGATAAAGTTGTTTAAAACTTATTTTTGAATCCGCCAAAGTGGACTATTCCTCTTCAAAGTTGAAAGTTAGAATGATACACAACCGTTGGATTCCCCAGAACCCACTATGGAGAATTTAAACAAAGAGGTTTTGGAAAAGAAGTCAAGAAAATCTGCATCTTCTAATTAAAAGTCATAAATAAGAATCCCTTCAAAAGCAGGGTTAATTAACCAATTACATTTCCGGATTTAATTAGCCTGAAAGTTTGAGGATGTTGGCTTGATGACGATTAATCCTCAGGACTGGTTGCAGAGCAAACACTTCGGTATATAGGTGTACTTTGACGGTATCGCCCTGCTCCTCATTAGTGTGCAAGATTGACCTGGCATATCCGAGTCTTGGCTGTATCGTATGGCATTGTGCATGCAAAAACGGTCGTGAATAAAGGAAAATTAATGCAGGGCGTAACATTTCTCGGTTGACCAATTGGACGATTATTGTCATTTTCACGAGTATGACAAGGGAATGCAATCCCATCCATAAAGTTTCCTCTTGCCAGCCTGTCTGTATCCATCTCTATCTTCATTTCTCTGTCTTGTTCCTCAGCTGCGGAAGTCACCGTGATATTCGAGCCGATAATCCTACTGGTAAGCTGGCTAATCCTGGCTTGCTCCTCATTAGTGAAACGACAGGAAACGTAACAAAAGTCATCACGCAATTGTCACCACAATCTGAGTTGAATAATGCATGTACGCTCGAGGGTCGTTCTTACAGAGAAGGGAAGGTTTCGTTTACGTAATTACGTGATTACGAAACATGACTCTATCAGAAGGTATACTACCTATTCTGAATTAATGTCTTCTGCTCAAGAGCACATAATGAGATTTTTTACTGATAATCAAAGTAGAAATATAGGGCGAAATAGGTATTGAAATATCTTTTGTTCTCGGATTCAAATGAAGGGTTGCAGTACCAAAGCAGAAGACCAACAAAATCTGATTTTTAAGGAGAGGGGAATAACATTCTGCAAAATCTGAATCATGGGAGATCATGATCGGAAGCAGTGTTGCCTTTTTGGGTACAATTATGATTCGCGTACTATTTTCGACTGGTGAGTACGTGAGTACGCCTCTAGAATTTTCAGTACACTCGACATTGTACTTTTTTTAAAGAACATTTTAGTACAAAATTGTTTAAAATATGTTATTTAAGCTTCTTTCTTCTCTACAAATCACAACAGCAAGTACACATTCATCATTTGTTCATTGGCTCACGTGATAGCTAATGAAAAAACACGTTCGAGAAGATCGGAATCTAAAGGTGCTCACGGTAAGAAAACAAGCTTTATAGAGAAAAATATAGTACATTTGAATCAAATCCAAGAATACAGAATTAAGACGCCGCACAGTGGGCCAGAATCCCGGAAAGCTGGTCAGAAGTAAAGAAAAGTATATTTTTTTTACCTTTTTTCTACCCATAAGTGTTCTTGAGGGTTCTAGTGACTTTTTTCAATCAAAAAAATTTTTTCGCGGAGAGTTGACTTTGCTGCACGGTGCGAAGTTGACTACTTCTGCGCGCAGATGGATGCACTTCAAACTATCTTAAACGTTTGTAATATTAAACGGTGTTTATTGATGACTTACGCATCCATTCGAGTTCTTGAAACAAGTTTTGCAGCCTTTACTAATGTGCAATACCGAAGTGTAGTTGAAAAATGAAAATCGTTTGCGTATTTATTCATAAATAGTGTTAAAAGTGTAGAATAATTCACCTCGATGAAGGGTGATACATTACCTTTTACCAAGGCTGAAAGTGTAGAGTTTATTAGTGTTCTTACTAAATTATTTGTAAAAAATGTAACTGTAACACTCTTGAACTCCATTCGTTTCCGAAAAATTGTTCATAAAATATGAGTGAGTGCTTCGTCATTTCTTCACGAGGTGCATCGAAATTTTCACGTTCCTGGTTTGTTCGAAAACAACCGGAAAAATGAGATCTTCGAGGAAAGTGAATAGAATTTGTTCGATCTTTTAATTTATGTTCCACGCAGAGCGTTAAACCTATTGAAGTGGTTACACTGCACTAGACTGAAAGGCTTTTTTTTAAACAAACTAGGTCATCAGTGTTTCATTCTAATTTGAGTTCACTGAATTCAAGCACGGCGACAGCAATTTTTCTGAACTAGCTTTAGTTTTTGATATATTTAATTTTTGAAATTCCAGGGCCTTAGACCAACAAGAAACACATTTTGTTGCATTTAAAATTTATATTATTAAATAACCATATTTCCGATGTGATAACACTGAAGCGTTGGAGGAAAAAAATTCCTAAATATTTCATAAATTGATCGATTTAGTGTGTTTCCATCATTTTTGGCGAGGAAAATCGACAATTCGATCGATTTGCCAGATTCTTTGTATGAAATAGAATAGTGTTTACATTCGATTTATATACTTCTCATATCAAATAATGTGGAATATTTAATCAACATTCAAATGATCATAAAGAAATTCGTATATTGAATACACAACATTTAATAACAGCGAGCGACAAATTGTTCGTATTTATCAAGAGCCTCAGGGCTTAGGTTAAAGATATTACCTTAAAAGCTTGTGATAAGTTAACTCGTATTTATTCAATCGCTTTTCATTGCCGTTTTTTATAATAATCATATTATTATCGGAGTATTTCGAATCCTTCTCGGAAGTAAATATAACCCCCTGAGGAAGCCGTTGATTCACTCAGCTGGCTGTGGTTTCGACGGCACTCGCTAGGTGGGGCTAATGCGAGCAAGAGGTCTGGCTCTTTCGCCGAGCGGAGCTGGTGATCTTGTTCGCGGTAATCAGCCCACTTTTTGTCGTGACGGCCGTTAAAACGCGCACTCCTATGGATCAAATATAATTTTTTCAAATGGAACTAAAATAAACATTTTTCAATTTTTCCTCACAATATTTGACACTTAAATAGAACGAAAAACCCAATTCCATATATGAAGAATCATGTTTGGTGAGTAGTTGAATTTCAGAACAGAAATTATATTTGTCTGCGTTTTCTGTTTATACAAGGAAATCTGTGTGAACCTTAAAATGTTCAATATTCTAGAAACATATTGAAACATTTTATGAGCGTATTGGTGCATCCTGTCAGCTTCTTTGTAAAGTTTGCAAATTTTTCCAAGCCCCTTGCAGAAATTGTTTGCGAACTTTACAAAGAAGCAGACGTGGATTCAGAGGAGGGCTTCGGGCGGGAGGGGGGGGGGGCAATAATAACCCTTCCACTGTCAAGGGAGAGGTTAATAATAATTTTAAGGTTATTTCTTCGCTTAGAATTTTCATTATGAATAACATTCATGAATGCTTTAAATATAATTGAAAACCGTTTGAATAGGAACCATATTTCTATTTTTACAAGTCACGCCTTGTATACTATGGTATAATTAGTAATCAACAAGTTTAAATTATTTATAAAGTTTTCGAAGTCAATCATAAACTATAAAACGAATATTTTCGAAGAGCAAAATTTAGGCGTCCATTTCCACTCTTTGCGGAACGCGAAAGCATCTTTTGTGCATCCACCGGAATCTTTACAAATTTTTAATTATTTTTGAAATTTTTTTCAAATCTTCTGAATTTATATTGAAATGATTCGACTTTTACCTAAAAATTAAGTAAGTCTTTCGAAATAAAAGAAATAGCTTCAAAATCTTCTAGATTATTATTTTTACATTTTTTGAAATATTTTAAAATCTCTTTAAACATTCTCTTGAAATTAATTTATCGAAATAAAAAATTATTTGAAATTTTTTTAGAAATCTCAATACATTTTCCATTATTTTGAATCCTTTCGAAACGTTTGAAAAGTGTTTTAATGTTTTCTTTGGAATCTTGAAAAGTCTACATTTTGTTCAAGTTCGTTCACATCTTTTGGAGGTTCAAATTATTGTTGAACTTGTTCAAAACTTCTAAACATCTCTTAAACTTATTCCAATTTTTTCCAAATTTATAACGGTTCAATTGTTAATAATGTATAAGAAATTGTGTGTGCTTCGGAATATTTTTAAATATTCTGATGAATTTAATTTTCCGAAATAAGAAAACCAGTGTAAATTTCACCAAGAATCTTAAGATAATTTTTGTACTATCTTACAACCTTTCAAAATCTTGAAAAACTTCAGAATATTATTGAAAACTTTCTCAGTATTACCTCAACTTACTTGCATTTTTTTTTTAAATAAATACAGTTTTATCGGTTATTTATACATGGAAACTCAACATTTTCACTTACAAAGAAAAGTTTTTCAAACAGAACAATTAAAATTAACATTCTGACGTTCAAAGTCAACAGATTACGAATCACTCAATAAAATAATTCGATTATTGTTTAATCTCGAATACACGAACTACAGCTGAATTTTGAAAAACATTAACTCATTTATGCATCAATTTCAAAACAATTATGGTTCTCAAAATTATATATTATTTTTTGATTCAGATAAGTCTCAAAATGGAGCAGAATATTTGTTCTGACTCCTTCAAACTTTCAATCTTATTATTATATAATTTTTTTCCTATGTTTAAACTTCCTCTACCATTAGAGTTAAGAGATTCTGTTCTTAACTCCAAAATTTTTATCACAATGTGTGCATATTTCAAAATTGGAGAAAGAGAAAATTAAACTTCTCTAGTACTTTTGTCTCGAAAATATCTGTTACTTTTGAAAATTGAAGAAAAATCAGGTTGAACTTTCTTGGTCTTTTTTCCGAAAAAAACCTTCACTTTTCCAAAAAACCAAAGAAATGAGTTTGTCCTTCCCGGTATGTTTGAACTACGAAAGTTCTGGTAGAAAGGGACATATTTTTAATTTGCTGTTTAGGGTTTGCAAAATAAACGAATATAAAGTATTTAGTGTTACAAAATTTTTGAGGGAACAGGGCAGATTTTGAATTTTTTGGGACATAAATTCAATCAGCATTGCAATAACCCCTAACAATAAGGTTCTATCTCAGCGATCAAAGCAAGAAGGTTCTATCTTTATCAAAATTTAAAAAGGTACCATCTCGTCGGCCAGTGCAAAAGGGTTCTACCTCGGCGTCCGATGTAAACAGGTTCTATCTCAGCGTTCCGTGCAACAAGCTTTTATTATTCTATTATTCCGACGGCTCAGATAGAACCTTGTTGCACGGAACGCTGAGATAGAACCTTTTTACGTCGGGCGCCAAGACAGAACCTTTTTGCATTGGCCGCCGAAATAGAAACTTTTTGAATTGACCGACAAGATAGTACCTTTTTGAATTTCGATAAATATAGAACGTCGATTTGTACAAATTGAAGAAAAAATAAAATGTAACATTTCCGTACTTTCACTCTTGTATTCTTTGTTACTTTAAAAAAAAAGAAGAAATGAGCAGAAAAGCCGGGACCTTAATTTCACAACTTTTTGGCATTGGCCCTTCCAAGGGTCTTTAATTAACCCATAAAATGAATGCCGATCCTGTAAAGGTGTTATATTGAGAGCAGAAGAAATAACTTCCACAAAAATGCAGATGCTGTAAAATAAAATACTTTTCGTGAAATAATTTCACGAGTGCTTGAGAAATAAAGAGTACTAAATATTTTTATTTTATTTTGAGCCGTACTTATTTTGTTATTATTCAGGCCAACGTTATACCAAGCTGCACATTGCATCACGACCGCAAAGCCCGCGATAACTCGAGTGAAAAAAGGTTAACCAGACATTCATACGCTAACCTTTTATCGTGCATTTTTTAAAGGCTTTAACCTTTTATTTTCTCTCCTATTTTTAAAGAAAATTGAACACTTTAATGACAGCGGTCCCAAACAAACAACGATTTATTTTTGCAGTATTTTCCGAAACCCTTCAAAAATGTAATAAATATCACTGATTAATATCGACTGAACGGAGATCGATTACAGATTACCGGAAGTCTTGTCATATTTTTAGAGGATACTTTTGTATTTATAGGGGCACTTTTAGATTGAATTTTTCAATCAATGTGCAGGGTATGAAACTCGTTTATCGGTAGAAGCTTTGGGTACAAACACTGTTCGACTTCCATATTGCATTGACTGCATTCTGGAAATGAATATGCAGAAATATTCTATTCGCATCTCATAAGCGAGCTTATATACGTATAAATATCAGGTAAATATGAATTATTAAATGCTGAGAGCTCAGAATTTTTTGTGTTTTTAATCAAAGGATATTACACTTTTTCAAGACATCCTCATCATGGCCCGTAAAATTTCAATCTCGTAAAATATTAATTAGAAAAAGCCGAGGATTTCTGAGTTCAAAACTCTTGAATTTATGAACATCTGCAGAACACAGTGTGATGTGAAGAATTATTATGCCACTCAGTGAGGATATTAAAAGTTGAGAAATGTACCTTAGATCCAAAAATTTTTCATCTTTGAGGATGGATGGAGCAGATTGCGAAAATAATGCATTCCATTTTGAGACCTTTTCCTAGGTTCAGGAGATTTCGAAAATTACAAAAAATATTTTATTCGTCGAAGGAAGTGTAACGAAAATATGAAAAGTTCTGCAAACTTGATGTTACGCCTCACGAGTCATTTTTTACAATTTATCTGATTCGAAACTATTTTAGAGTTCCGAAACTTGGATTTTTAGGTCCGTTAAGCTGGCACCCCTACAATGAAAATTTACATTTTTTACACCATAATTTACGGCTTTTTACATTCTCATCAGAGAAGGTATTAATTTTGTGTAAAGTTTGACCCCTTCTCCCTGTTTTTGTCAAATTTCCACGTTTTGAAACACCCTGAATCCGAAAAACAGGTTTTCACGAATGTATCCATTCTTCTGTATGTCTGTCTATCTGTATGTATGTATGTATGTATGTATGTATGTATGTATGTATGTATGTATGTATGTATGTACGTATGTCTGTCTGTGAGCACGATAACTTTTGAAAAAACTAATCGATTTGATAGGCCTTTGGTACATTCTTTCAGTGTCAGAAACTGAAGGTCAAGTTCGTTAGCCAGCTAGTTTGGAAACAAATTCAAAAAGTTGGAGCATTTTGAATATTTTTGAGACCATTTTATTTTCCAAGACTCGATAATTGCAAGTGCAGCTTCCTGTAGTAAGTAATGAGTGGAACAATTTATCTTCTTGATATTTTTTGATGAAAACAGAACTGTCATAGTTATGGCATTTTCAAAATTCGAAAATATAAACAAAAATGAGAATTTTTAGCCAAACAACGGAAGATATGAAAAGAAGTATTGAGGAAAAAATGTTTATTTTTAGAAACCCTGCAAGATGGTCTTCACGACTTTATGAATTTTCTCAAAAAATCGAAAATTTCAATTTTGATCGCACAAAAAATAATGAAAAAGAATCTGTAAACTCGATAACTTTCGAAAGAATGATCATGTTCGATCGCGCTTTGGCACTCATTTTGAGGGACTGAAAATACAAGTCGAGTTCGTTAACCAGCTATTTTGGATCAAAAATAAAAGAGGGCAAGCAATATGAAAATTTGCTTGGATTTTTCTTTCCAAGACTCAAAAATTGTAAGTACGGTTTTTTCTAGTAGGTGAAAAATGAAACAATTTATGCTTATGATATTTTTCGATAAAAACAAAATTGTCAGAGTTTTGGCATTTAAAAAATTCAAAAATATAAACGAAAATGAGAATTTTTAGCCAGATAACGCAAGATTAAAAAGAAAATCAAAGATAAAAAATGTTTCTTCATCCGAACTCTATATTATCATGAAAACAACTTTCTGAATTTTCTCAAAAAATCAAAAATTCCAATTTTGATCGTTCAAAGAATAATGAAAATAATCTGTGAACTCGATAACTTTCGAATGAATAATCATATTTGATCGTACTTTTGAGCACGTTCCCAGGGACCAAATGACAGGTCAAGTTCGTGAACCAGATATTTTGGACAAAAACTTAGAGGAG
>WSXT02177565.1:0-21661 GCA_011762715.2 Neuroterus valhalla | reverse complement strand
AACGGGCACGAAGAACTTCTCCGCTGCTGGTCCAGATTGTATTATAAACTTTTGGTGGAAGAAGTTTACTTCTACACTATCTCTTTACTATCACTATCAACAGGAGCATAGAATACTACAATGAAGAGTCTTCTGATTCGAACTTCCATTATAAGATATAGTAATCTAGAAGATACACATTCATACTCTTCGACATGCTGTTCTGCTCTCTCATTTATAATTAGACCAACTTCTTGGCTAACATTTGATTCATTGTCTATTCCTGACCAGCATTCGAGACCATTCTCCAGCTTAATAATCTCACATCCCTTTTTCTTTGTTTCTGAAACGCGCAAAATATCTTGCTTCCTTAAGCGCATAGTATCCCGCAATTCTTTTTCCTTCCGATCATTTACACCTCTGACTTTCCAGACACTTAGTCTCCATTCATCACCTGAAACATTTTCGAGAGCATACAGTCTGTTAATAAAGAGTAAGTCCTACCATCTGAGGCTGTAAAAGAATTCGTATTATTCATTATGCAGAGTATCTACCCAATTACTACCTCCAAGCGATAAAATCTTCCGTAATTATAATCATGTCCAAACAAAGAGCTCAATCGTCATAAGGTGGTGTATTGATGCATAAAGTCAGTCTCACTTAACATCAGTCATGTAAAGGAAAGTACAAAAGAGAAAGAGAAGAAACAAATTAAGACAGAACAAAAAGAGTTATTTTCTTTGAGTTTCAACCTGAGGAGGGCACAGTCTTCTGCAGTTTGTTTTTCAACGAGATGGAGATCGAGCATATGTTTAGAAATGTTTCGAATTCCGAATATACAAGTTCCTGCAAACTGCTGAAAATCAGCGCTGTAGCGAGTGTCCCGGGGGCCAACGTGCAAGATTTTCTAAGGGGCCCTTGAAAATAAATTTCTAAAAAAAAAGGTGATTCCGAAGCCTCTTCAAAGCCCATTAAAAAAAAGGTCATAAAATGTTATAAAAACGTTATAGAAGATCTTTTCTAGCTAATACTAGTTACGGCGCTGCTGAAAATCTAAAAATCGATTGAGAAGAAACACTTCTTATTCCCACTACACATTTCGACATACATACACATTTCAACATTTCGAAAATCCAGTATTAAACCAAATTTCAAATACAAGAGGTTTATGAGTTTTCAGAACAGTGAATAATACAAAATATGTAATAAAGGATTTTGAATTGAAAACATTGAAATCAAAAAATTTCAGATTTCTATTTTTATATTCTGAATAGGGTAAAGAGGAAATTAATCCGAATCATTTCTGAATGAAAGCATTTGTAATTAGCTAATTTGAAATTGAAAGCTTTTTCAATTGAAACACTTTTGATTGCAAACTCTCGAAATCGGAAAATTTGAATGAGAAGGACTTGAGATTGTATTATTTCTTCCTTAATACATTTGAAACTGAACAATTTCATCTCGAAATTCAATTATCCTAAATATTAATTTTGGAAATAGGGCCATTGCAACGAGTTCAAATTCTAAATTGAATGGAAAGGAATCAAAGTCTTAATGTTTCCAATTTAAAGCGCTAGAAATTGAATAATTGAACGTTGAAAAATTACAAATTGAAATTATTTTCAACTCGAAGCGATTGAGTTCCTGAAATAATCAAAAATTAAAAAACTAAATTTAAGATTATTATTACCGATGAAATAATAACTTAGGATGATGATAGATTAGTCCAATTTTTCAAAGATCAAAAACTAAATTCACCATCATTTCCACCGTTCAAAATGAATAGTGGAGAAAGTTGTTCAATTACAAATCTTTGCTCTTGAATTTTTCCAAAAAAACATTCAAAATTATGTAACTTTGAGCATGAAACATCAAAAATAAGGAAACCTAATTTACCAAGGACTTGGATATGAAATAACTTTTTAACTTGAACCCATGAAAATTTCTATTATTTCAAAGGCATTCAAATCTGTCGGAAACTGGAAAATTCCGAATAGTTCATTGAAGCCTTGGCAGAGATTAGGCTGTATCAATAAAATACTTTTTTAGAATCTATAATAATTTAGAGCATATCTTGATATACTCTGCTTAACTTCGTAGTTTTCACGAATGACTTGCATACAAAGCCAGTAATAGAAAATCCTTGTGCAGAAGTGTCTTGTCAAACTATGTGTTCAGCTTTCAGAAATACGTATTTTCAATGCCGAGGCTCCAATTGTAACAATTCAGAATTCAGAAGAATTTCAAGATTTGAAATAAGGAATCAAAAAAATATATATTACAAAAAAGATTGCTACGATTTCAATTTTTTTTAATTCCCCAATTTCAAGCCTTTGAATTTGGATATTTTCAAAGAATTAAGATTGAAATTTCAAATATTCCAGAGCATTTATAGATGAGAAAAATGCAATATTCAATTCCTTATTATGATACCATAAACACAAGAATGTTTCGTTCTTGATCCAAAACATCTGGAAATAGATCATTCTTTTTTTTCAGTTTTGCAGTAAATTTTATTTGGCTTTGATCCTGGTGCAGATACTAATTAGGCCCTGGGATGGACTGGAAAGCAGCATTTTCCAAAACACTGATACTTCTAACTTTTTTTACAATGGTTCAGAAATATTAGAAGGTTTGGAAGTGAACATTCAGAACTGAATGCTGTGGTTCGAGAAGCGATTTCACTCATTTTATCAATCTTATACTTACTTCTATTCCTCCTATTTATCCTTCCACCCTGCACAATTTTTGTACTATTGCTATTCATTTTTTGATGGTTCTATTTACTTTTTCATTCATTTCAGTATGTCACGAGGTTTCTAACCTCCATCTGTTGATCTATCAATGTCAAATAAAATAGTGCAGTACACTTTATGGCCTACAGAGGCGCAGAAATAAAAGTTGCACTGGTAATTCCATTTCGCGACTGCACGATCTATTCTGGGAAAGTCCGACAGTATCAAATAGATAAAATAAGTCTCCTCATGTTCCTTCGTGGTGCTCATGTTCAAAAGATTTGAAAAAGAAATGTAACCACACAATAGAATACATTAAGTAAATTTCCTTTGAAAAATAATATTTAAAAAATTGTTAAATGAATTTTTGAAATAACTTCCTCGCATTCAGAAGAATTGACAACTCATCTTCTTGAGAGAAACTTTCTTCTAGAGCGTCCTTCCTCTGCGATACTTCATGAGCAACTCTGGAATGTACGTTCCACAAAGATGAAGATTTTCTACTCAGTGCTGAAATAATTAGAAATATAATATTTCTATACGCACAGCTTACGTAGAATATAAGCTTCTTTCAATATTTTTATTTTTAAAGCTGCGCATAACAATTAAATACTGCGACGTGCCTATACCGAGCTGTAAAACTCCAGCAGGTTTGTCTTCTTTTTGCTTCATATCATTTTTCATCATATCCCTGATGTGGTTCATTGCTCTTGAATTAGCTTGGGGATCTTTGAAGTGGACTTTTGTAAATCTCGAATCAAGAACCGTCGCCATTGCAAGCAAATACGATTTTTCATAATTTGGGAAGCGACCTGTCATTTGATTCAATAACTGCTGCTGCAGTTGTTTTCCCAGATCAGGTTTTGGCTCTAAGTTTTAACCGTTCCATACAAACAAGATACTCAAGGGATAACCATACTGCTGGTCAGGGTTCCCAGTATTGGCTTAATTTAGCCAAATAGGCTAATTTAGGCCAGATGTGGTTACAACTCCTTTAGATTGGCTAAAATATTGGCCAATTAATCACAAAAACTTGGCTTTTATTGGCTGGTTACAAAAATCTTCCTAAACTCATTCTGGCATTTAATTTTTTTGAGTTTGTCACATGACTATCTCCAAAACTCTGAACGTGTTCTTTTTACCCAAAATAAAAAAATACGTTGAATTATTAAACGAAAATCCATTATATATAGATTAATAAAAACTTACTTTATTTCCTATGCAGATTTGTCTCATAGCTTATGTCTCATCAATACCAGATGAGTTTTTGTGTGAAAGAATTTTGAATTTTTCCCGCACCATTTTATACTGTCATCTCTATCTCAATTACTAGGTTTGTTGATGATAATATTTTGAAGTTAAAAAAAATCGATTTTAACGTATTATGACGCGATAACCAAGATTTTCTCGATTACGTATGTGTGTTTTGAAAAATTGAAAAATGTTGGCTAAAGCGTTGGCTAGATGAAAGTTTCATTGACCTTAGAATTTCCATCTCCCTGAAATTCAGCTGTCAGGTGCAGATGAGTAGTTGTACATTATTTCAGTTACAATAACGCGCCATTCTAGAAACCTTTTGAGCATATAGAATACAGAGTTCCAACGAGTTATTACGCCTTGCTGATATTCGCTATTCTTGACAAATTCCTCTCAATTTTTGAGCAATATGATCACCAGTGTGACTTTTTGACAATTTAGGAACGCCTAAAACGCCCGATTTGAGATCCTTGTCCAAAATGTGCAGTTGCACCCAAAATACTTCTGGTCTGCATGGTGTCAGTCAGAACGTCGCCAGTTGAAGTCAAATCCTCCGACTTTTTCAATGCTTGCTCGTATTCTGAGGAGAGGGTCTCGTATATAGAATCAAGCAGATTCGAGAAAGTGGTACGGGATAACATATCATATTGCGAAACTTCTTCAAATCCTTCACGTTGTACGATCCAAAATGGCGTGCTATCTTTGCAGATTATAAGCAAGATTCTAACTTCAATGTTTTGCACTTTGTACTACCCTATTAATGCGACAAAAAATTGTCGTAAGTGGCATTAGGGTTTGGTTGTTTCAATTTAAATGGAACTTTTAGTGTCTGATTTACTTCGGTTGAAACCTGTAAATCAAAGGAACAATGGTTTTCATGAAGTCGATTTTTTTCTGTAAATCCACATTAATACTACAATTTCAAAAATATATATTGTTCAAGGTTGTACAACATAGGCTCTACCTCAAGTTTTTAGTCGACTCATTTTACTAAATAAATACTAGAATGAAAATTTTTGAGATACCAAGCTGTACTTTTTTTGGAGATAGAAATTAGTATGTAGCGGGAACTTTTTAATGGATATAATTTTTGCGTGAAATGTACCTAAAGCTAACACTTGCTGAGTAAAATGAAGCAATTTAATTTCGAGGTAAAAGCTTGAATCCAAGAAACCTAAAATATAAATTTCAAGTTGTTAATTATGAAACAAAGTAGTCTCAAATAATAAGTCTCACCTTACTCCTATAATTTTTGGATTTCAGCAGACATTTTTTCTGATAAATCAACGAGATCGCGTTTTGATGGTCGGGGTTCTAAAGACGAGTCTAACTGTCTGGACGATTCCGATATCTCCCTTTTTACGTTCGGCATGTGACTTTTATCGATCGCTGATTCTTGAACTGATTTAATGTGACTCCATAAATTCATCGTGATTCCAGGATACGTAAACAGTTTATCACACAGATTGCAACGAGATTTTTGACCGACTGGTACTTCTGGGAAATATTTCCGACTCCGCTCTTTTTTTAGGGATGTTTGTAACATAAGCATTATTTTCCACTTTGTATGTATGAAAGCAGCGATTTTTTTGAGGTAAAAATGTCACCAATCAGGTAACACGCATATTATGTACATAAAATCGGATCCAATATACCTATGGCCGGATAATTTTGAGATACGAAGGAAAGAGTATTCAAATTCGATACTTAACACACAATTGAAACATTCAAAAGTCCACTTTTGTCCAGTATTAAAAGGAGAGACTTTAGAGAGGAAAAATATTACCACGTGGATGATTTCTCATCCCAATCTGCGCATCCATTTTTGAATCGAGAGTAGGCCCGCCAATTTACATTCCACACGATTGGAATATTTATGGTGAAATATAGAGACGGTGTGTTCTTGCGCACGACAAATGAAAAGAAACTCCCAAAACGCCGCCATGTGAGATAATTAATTAATCAGAAAGTGTTGCGGGGATTTAAGCCTAGAGTGCTATGTAATATAATTTCGCGCTAGCTAGTCAGCCCTGGCTTCTTTCCGATTGACTGACAGATCAGCTGCGTCTTGCGAAACCTTGTTTTATGGACAATTTAAAAATTTGTTGACCACTGGAGAGGAAACATCGATGTTCGATTCGATGAGTCGAAAGTAAAACATCGATGCGAAAACGTCGATCATCTCAAGAGAAACATCGATAGTTACGATATTTCCGCATCGATGTTGCAACTCTACCAGACGATAATGAAACAGCGCGTTTTTCTTTAGTGTGTGCTTCGTATTACCAAATCTTTGGTATTACGATCACAGGAAGCACTCTTCCATCAAGTAAGAGGGATGAATAATTTTTAGAAAAAGGAAAAAATTCTAACACAGGATACCAAGAATATAAACAAAAAAATATGTAAAACTCTTTGACACATGGCATGAACTGAAAAAGGGCAAGACTCTAGGAAAGGTGCTTCGCAGGAAAAAAAGTGACCTTAAGGACCAACTGAAGGATCCGTTTGATATTGCTAACCAAAATGCTTCTGAAATAATGGAAATAGAGGAAAAGAAAACTTTTCTAGTAACGCAACGAAAGAAACATCGAAAAGATAATACGAGCAAAGTAGATATGACCTTAATTAGAAAAGCAGAACAGAAAACTATTGGAAATTTGAACTTGCATTGCGAGACCTGATGGCCATCTAGAAACCAACCAACATGGCTGCCGCTAGGCGTGATGTAGCATTGTTTACAAGCGTGTTGCGCTTGATTCATTGCGATACTAATTGATCATGTGCCAAATTAATCAGTTAAAAGTAAATGGAAAGTGAACAAAGATAGCAGTGTGTGCTGTTTTGTCGATTGTAACTCCCAAACAAAATTAACACTAATTTGAGCTTCCACAAAGTACTCAAATTTGGTAGTGATACTGTTACAGTGAAAAATATTGTTGGAGAAATTATTGTTGTTGATAAACGGTCAGAGTGGTTTATAATAAGATGCATGCTAAAGCCCTGCGGCAGCCATGTTTTCTTTTGATACAGCAGCGCCATTTTGCCCGCCGTAGACGTTTTCTTTGCCAATGGGGACGGCGACTGACACTTGCGGCCGCTAGGATCGCTAGAGAGCGTAGAGACATAACAGACGGCGGCGTCGTCTGCTATACACATATATTGCTCAGTGTTGACGTTTATTTTATTCAAGTTTAAAGCATTAATTTCGAAATGCCAGGTTTGTGTGCGGCATTGGGGTGTAAGAATAAAGGCCAACATCGATTTTCGAATGATGAAAATGTGGATAATAGCCATTAAACGGGGAAGTTTCTGTCCAAGTTCAGCGTCGCGGTGGTGCTCGACACACTTTACCACGGAGGATTATTACACCAAGAGTTTTCATTCAGGTAAATTTTTTTTGAATGAATAAAATGAATATTAAGATGAAAGACAATTTTGTTGATTATTTCCACTCAAGATTTTTTTTGTGCCTTTCTTGCCACAAATATACAATCATAACAAGAGTCCATAACCTCTAAACCACGATATGTCGAACCGCTTCTCTTTCTTGACTCTCAGTTTTACCATCTTTGTCACACAATTTGTGCTTTTTGTATTCCATTTATTATGCCATATCAAAAATAAATATTGTAATTCCATCTTGATTTTGTTCAGCATAAGCGATCAACCTAGAGGGAAAGATAGATCCATCACACTCGTCACCGGAATAATTATCTAACCTCAAAACACTCTGTTACCTACCACAGTTTCTTGTAAAAAAAAACCTAATCATTAACTGCAGCTTTAAACTGAAACCTGGGCATTTTATTTTGTTCTCACATTAAACTGAACAATATAATCCATTTTTCTATTCTTTTTTTTTTAATTATATCGCTAGGTTATTTCCTACACTTTCACTTTCTTATTACATCGTACATTTTTAAACCAAAACAATTGCGCGCCGTTTTCCTGACGCATGCGCAAGAGTCATGTCTCCAAACTCAGTATTGCCCTCTACGCTTCGATTGTCATATCGCCGTCCCCATACTAGCATCAATATCAAATACATCGTCCAGCTGGTCCTTAAAATCACTTTTTTTCGTCTCCTAGGCAGTACCTTCCCTAGACTCTGCCTTTTTCTATTCCACGTCATATGATATATTTTATTGTGATATTTTATTATTATATATAATATTTACGCCAGTTTGATATGTTTTGGGGTTAAATTTTTGGTATCCTGGGTCGGAATGTTTGCTTTTTTCCAAAATTTCATAATTACTTTAATGCCTCCATGTGCACTATCATGCTTGGAACGTTGCAAACCACAATGATTATATTATTTACGAGTAACACAAGTGCTTACTTTCTTGATGTAAGTTTATGAACAAATAAATCTGATTTCTAATCGGATTTTGATGTATTTCGAGATACAACTATTGAAAACATCCGTCAACGCATACGCCGCCATGTTCGACTTTTTCCAAGTAAAATCAAAGAAGGCTGACCGCTGAAGCACGTTGTGCGTCACATACTTCGCAGTTCTTTGACCCCCGTGAAAAGTATTCCACTCGAGCTCAAGTTTTGCACAGGTCATTTTTTATGGGAAGAAAGAATCAGAGAGGATTTTCGGAAAAATGTCTCTCTTCATTCTTTAAAAAATTATATGATATTTCAATAAAATAAAATAACGAAATCGCAAACAAGATCAAAGAATCAGGTTTTGGGCTTGGCTATCAAACGGCCTTGGACCCATCTCACGAGTGCTTGAACGTAAATATGTATTGTTCTTCCCAATAATAAGGCATGGCGAGTGCCTCTTTCAAAATCCCTCGAACCGTCTCGTCCATAAGCGACATTATCGGAACGGCTTTTTGCAGGGTGAAATTCTGCATTTTTTTGGTCGACTGAATCAGCTGTTACTCTAAAGGCAAAACAGGCTACGCTCTTACCTAAAATTCATACGCAAAACAATGTTAAAAGCATGTACTCGTTTCAAAGCATAGAAGATTATCTGAATAAAATAACAACTTGTTACTTATGATTCTTCAAACAGTAGACAGCGCTGGTTTTTTTAAACTGTAAAAAGATCAAGATCGAAAAGAATCCCAAGTGAAACCAAGAAAAGTAATAAAGCTCGGAAAATTCTTCTCCTCAGAAAGATGTCAGCGGCCTAAATCCACTAAATCCGAGGATTTATAAGCCAGGACAGTAGAGTCGACCCCGGAATCCTGAAAATGGTTCTGGTATTATGGGTGCTATCCTCCACCTTACCAAAGCGACGTTATCGAATCCCTGTGAACTTCCAGCTAGAGATGATGAGTACCTATCGAATCCCCCACCTTCTCCTAACACCTACAATTATACTCTTGAAATTTTTAGGACCATGAACTGTGACTAGGCAAATGAAAGAAAAATTTGACGTGATGAATCGCTTCCAGCTCCCTCTACCTCCTTAATCCACTCTTCTCCTAGTCTCTCATCTTCTAAAATTCTCTTAACATTTTCTTGATATCTTTCCGTTTTCTCCTCTCTTCTCATAGAACCAATCCATACATGCTCTTACATCTCCCCTACCCTTTATTTGCTCTGCATTTTTTCTTTTTACCCTTCTCCCAATACATTGCTTCTTCAAGTTTTTTTTCCAATGTTTATCTTGCTATACTTGTCCATCTTACTCCCCCTTCCATCCTTTTTCTAAATATTTTAGAAATAATTGTCATTTTATCACCTTCCACCATTTACTGTATCCTATTTCCCTCTCTTTAGCAACTTCTCTACTACTTCTCTCTCCTTCCATCCTTATATCTCTGCCTCATAGCTTATTACCGACCTTTCCAGCGTTACAATAACCTTGTCTGATCCTTTCATTGCTCCAGACGATTTCCTAATTATTCCTTTATTATGCGTCCCATGTTCACAACCTTCTCCCTTATATGCGTCCCATGTCCCCAACCCTTCATAAGATAAGTCAGATATATAAATGAGAGGTGAGGCCTAATAAAAACAGTACACAGCAAAAGTAAGTCTATAATCTCAAAAACTTTCTTATCTCCCTCTTTATACTTTTGGTACTCCAAACCCTTATCTATAATTCTGGCCGATCTTAACATCTTCATAGCATGTAACAAATTATCCACGCGCACTCCTTTGAATCTTTCTCCTCATATATTCACACTTCCTCAACTGTTGTCTTTTCCTATTTTAACGATCCGATCGTTTTCGCTGTTTCTTCCACTTTAATGTCCTCTTCTTTATCCTCTTACTTCTCCTTTTTCTGATAACTCTATATCTTTTTCACTCGTCTCAAAAACTCCTTTATATATTTTTGATATTCAAACATTCCAACCTCCTGATTAAATATCGCCCTCTCTCTATTTTCTTTTTCTCATACTTCTTCCTCTGTACTTTACTATTTTACTTTCTTCTCAAAACTTTTTACAGAAATATCTTCTCTTCTTTCACACAACTTATATACTCTGTTCTTCTTTTTATGTATTATTCTGTATATCTGTATATTCTCTTATTTTCAGCCTCACTTCCCTTTTTCCGCACATTTCTCATCTAAGCTCCCACTTTTTCCGTACTCTGCCAATTTTTTTTTTCAATTGAAATTTGACATTGTTAGTTTATTCTTTTGTGACCTTTCAAAACTCTAAGTAAACTTTCCCCCAAATTTCAAAAATCCATATTATTCTGAAATCTTCTTGAAATTGCTAAGTATCTCTTATTATGAGAAATGTTTGTATTTCTCAGAGAATTCTTTCAATGTTGCGAAATTGAAAATATTCTCCATCAAACCTTCTACATACTTTATTAAATTTTAAGTTTCCCGTTGTACCATTAGGCCTTAATCCTTTACGGAGTAAACGTACCTCGTAGAGAGCCATAATTGGTTGTATCGAATACACCGATCTTACTGAACGTCCATACTAACCATACTAACAGTCCATGTACTAACCACGTCCAATGCTCCTTAACTTCAGTGATTCCACGAGAAATGGTTTTTTGAGCAGTTTTTTTTTCAAATACTTTCGCGCGGTCAATTTGAACCATTCAAATTCTCTAATGAATCATTGATATTTTTATACTAGTCCTTTATGCTTAAAATGTTTTTTTTCATGAAGCATCTTCATGTGGAATTATAAAGTTTTGAGAGACTTGATATTCCTGAAAATTCAAAGTTTTATTACTTTTTTTTCACTAGAAGTAGGCATTTTCAAAGATTATGAGATTTCGAAGATTAGAAATATTCCGACAAATTATCCATCTTTGTCGGTTTTTCAAATTCTTTTCACTGATAATTAACATTTTCAAAGAAAAATAATTAGAATTTGAAGGTTTATTACTTTACATTAATTCCAGGTTACGTTATCGTTTGACCACGAAAAATGGTGTTTAAGAAAGGAAATAATCACATTTCAAACAGCATTTTCAATTCGTGAACGGTTCCATGTTATATTGAAATTCTGTATAGGAGACTGGTCATTTTACTGAAAATAATTAGATTTCGGAAATAATTTACAATACTGGAAAATTCCTTAATGAGCTATGTTAGTGTTTAGATTACTTTAAGGATTTGTGTTTAACAAAAATTTGAATCTAGATGGAAGTCCGCGCTTACGAAGGATCGATTCTGCGTTCGATATTTCCCCCTCCAGAAGCGAAGCATCACTAATAGAGAGCCTCAAGGTAGAGAGTTGCGAACTTGCTCCGCGCTGATTGGTCAAGGTGAATCGCGAAAATCTTGCACTCATACTACTAGGCGCTCGCACGTACGTGTGCTCAGCTGTAGTGGTTATATTGCATATATCGTAGCAAAAAACAAGTGATGTTCTCAAAAGTATTTTGTGAGGGTGACAATGAATATTGCGGTAAAAACACGGTAAAAACTTCAGCTGTTTATATTTGAGTAGGTTATAATGAATTTGTTTCAAATGTGGTCATGCCATCAAAAAAGTTGACAGATATTTCTTTTATTTGTATATACTTCCATTTTTTCACATGACATGTTGCCTTTCTAATAAATTTTTTTAATATCAATACACGTATTTTACTACATTCCTACAATTGAATTTCATATTTATTATAAATAATACATTCCGTACCTAGGACAGAATTTTTTCTGTAAATATTAGAACACTCGTTGTAAAAAAGTTCACTCTTGAAATAAACGTTTTTTCGATCATAACTTGCATGTAAAATCCGTAAATTCTAAAGTCACCAAAATTGAACAAATTAACCAAAATAGAAGTAACCACAATAATTACGAAGCAATTATTTCACGAGGAAAGGGAAAGCATCAGATAATGTTGACAAATGAATACTGATAATACCAAAATATTATCATTTGATCATGGAAAAGGTCAAGAAATGCACAAAAGATTGAAAAATGTACGAAATAAAAAGGTTTGTCAAAAAAGAATAAAAACTCTTACACACAGCGAAATATTCTTTGTCACCCTCACAAAACACTTCTGAGAACATCACTTGTTTGTTGCTACTGTATTAAACATTATTCAACTTATCCTGTTGCTTATTTTAACAAAGCAATAACAAAAAAGCAAGAAAAAAAACTACAGCTGAGCACACGTACGTGCGAACCTGGAGTTGGTTTAGTGCAAGATGTCCGCGATTCACCTCGATCAATCAGCGCTGAGCAAGTTCACAGCTCTCTACCTAGAGGCTCTCTTATCACTAAGCGCCAGTACGCATTAGGTTGCCCAAAAATACGGAGCTTTTCCTATTTTTTTTTCTTTTTTTGTCTGTACGACTCCTTTTTCCAAATGTGTATTCAAATGTGTACTTAGATGTACCAGAAGAAAATAAAAGTGTTTATTCAATCATTGAAAATAGTTTGCGCTGTTTAAGAGTTGCAGTCCACTCTCTCCAAGCATTTTTAGTTTTGGACTTTATTCAAGTTTAAACAGTTAGTACCTTCCGCGGGAAATCATTAGTATTCTTGATACAAAATTATTAAGTATCAAAGAAGTTTTACAATTCTTTGTACAAATGTCGGTGATGTTGGTGTGTTAGAACTCAAATTGATATTTTCAAACGAGAATCGTTAGATTCCCGAAAAAATAAAAACTTTGGGTACAAATTCATATTGAGCTAGCAATTTTCATCGGGAATAACAATATAGATCCCAAGAAAGGATCAACAATTTTCAATGAATTTATAGTTATTTTAGGATAACTTGTTATTCATGTTATTCATTAGTGCAATCTGTTTATCAAAACAACATAGAAAATATTGAAAATACGATTATCCTGAATGACAGTGTTCCTCATCAAAAGTTTGTATTTCCAATCAAAAAATCATTATATTTTGAAAAGAATTAAAATCTTTGTTACATTTCTAGGTTATGCTCGCGTTTTCCAATTGTAAATGATTTAGATTCTTAGGAAGATTACAATTTCGGAAAATTGTAAGGTTACACTGGAAGAAGATAACTATAATTATAACAAAACTATACTAATTGTGACAAGAGAATATTTTTTTGTGAGAAAATTCACTCGGAGGTTGATTCTAAAATAGAGCAACAGAATCCCTTTTCCAACGAATGCATCAATCACGTTATTTCGCACACAAGCGCTGGACTTAAATCGATCGGATGGCATACAAATGAAAAAAGTCCTGACACTGTTTCATGATTTTGGCACCAAACGGAAGGTGGGAAAAACAAAGGGGATTATGTGTGGTTCCAACCAGACAGCTCATTCCTGACAGAAAAATAAAGTTTTCCCATGAGAGAGGTTACTTGGCAGAACAAATCGACTCCATTCAGTACCTGATTTCATCCTAAAATAATTAATAAAATTTGAGAAATCAAATGGAAGCTAAATCGCCCTGATTCTTCAGGCTCTTGCACCCTGCTGCCTCTATCGCTATAATATCAAAGCTCTTGAACGCAACAAAACTTCATTATTCTTCATATTTAGTATTCAGTGCTTTGCTTCTGTCTGCCGTTTTATCTTTTGCTCCCAGATTCTCTCCGGACTTTTTCGTCATCAGATTTAACCCTATTTTGTCTTCCGCTGCTGAAAACAACTGTGGTGTTCTGTATCGGTATAGAAATAATTCCGGAATAGGATTCGGTTAAAAGAATAACTTTATCGAAGATGGTTACACAAGGGTTGCCTACCCGGCTTTAACTGCTCCATACCTCACGCACTCTAGCTGGCAAGTACACACACATACTCACACTTATATAGGCATGTAATACATTACAACTTCATCATCTGCTTATGATATTGAATACAGCTTGCCTGTTTCCAGAACTATATTTTCTTTTCCCTTCCTCTTTATCTTCTCCTCCAAGTATGCCAATGCCTCTTCCATGAGTCCCCCAATTTGAAAGTCAAATACTGCTTCAAAATCCACAATCAGTGCCACTAGTTCCTCTTCTTTCCACTTCAAGTTTCTATTGGCCAGAAAATTCCAAATCCTCCACGTCTCTTTCATTACCTCTTCTCTAATATATTTCATTAACTTATTCGATGCGTCATCCTTAATGTAGATTTACCAGTAATCGTGAGTTTGGAGGTGTGAACATCACAAGTTAGTACTTTTTTCCCCAAAAATTAAATCCTGGAATATTTTCAGGTATGTTTGGACGGTGCTTGTTGTGGATATCAAATAAGTTGTTTTTGTTATATATAGTATAGTGAACATGGGTAGAAAAATTCTTCATATTGCCGGTGGTGTTGAATGACGAAGCGTGGAAAAAGAGAGATTATAGAGAAAAAAGGGGAAGCAAGAAACGATATAAGCAGAAGGGAAGTAAACAAGGCAATAAAAAGATTGAAATGAAATGAAGCGACAGAAGAGGATGGCATCTAGAATGAAGCTCTGAAGTATTGGCGGAGGTGTAAAGAAAGAGATAGGTGAACATGTAACAAAGTGTGTAGATGAGAAGGAAAGCCTGAAGAGTGGAGGACGGGGTTAGTTACTCCCCTGTGAAAGAAAGGAGAGGGTAAAAAGGTAGATGATCCTAGAGGTATTACACTAATGCTAGTGAGTTACGAAATCTATGCCAAAATACTCAGAAACAGGAGAGGATTAATCTAGTAGCCTCTTTTGTCGATTTCAAAGCAGCGTTCGACTCAGTCAACAAAAGGGTGTTATGCAAGCTATGCAAGGAAAAGGAGTAGATGAGTAATGAGGGGAATTTGGAACAGATAGGGGACTTAGGCAAGGTTGCTCGTTGAGTCCGAATTTGTCAAGCCTAATTTTGGCAGATTCAGGGGAAAAGCTACAGGAAAAAGAGAAGAGTGGTAAAATCTTAGGCAGTAGTAAGCTTTACTCTTAAGCATATTCGGATGATGATGTGAAATTGGCAGAGGACGGAAGAGGGATAAATTTGTTGTTGAGAGTTTTTTGAAGATAAGGGTAAAACGGGGAGAGATCCTCTACTTCCAGCCGCTCCTGAAATTCCGCGTTTTTCACGAAAGCTGTTTTTTTGCACAAAAGGGAATTTCTCAGATTGCTTCGTGTTTCTTCAAGGTAAGTATCCTACCAAGGCCATCTGCAAGTCTGTTTTGTCAACAAAATTTCTCGTTCCATCGCTCTCTGCAAAGCAGGAGTGATGGCTTAATTCCAGACGGCAGAGTTTGATCAGTCTTTTACGTGATTTTCGTTCGACTGTTCCGTCGGAAATATTGATATTGTTGATATTCAAAGGCAAAAACCTAAAGCTCGAATTCAAAGACGGTCTTTCACCGAGTGGCAAAGTCTACATGAAGGTGAAATCAGCTCACATAAATTTGACCCTCTCCCCACGTTGGTTTCGAGAACTTTTTTCGGTTCGAGAATCAATTACAATACCTAATCTTCGACCTTTCAAGAAAACAAATACATATGGATTTGTATATTTTGCGATTTCTACATAAAATAACAGTTAATCAAAAAATAGTAGGCCATCTGGCCGCGACTTACCCTACGTGAGAGGGAAAGATCGAACGGTGAATGTGAGTAAGTACAAGATTATGCGCTTCAGGAATGAAAGAAGTGAAGTATATTAGGGCGTGGAAGTTTAACGGAGAAATAATAAAACTAGTGGAGGAATTCTGCTACTCGGTATTTCTGTTTGAGGCTAGAAGCAGCAACGAACTGCAGGTTTGAAAAGAGAGTGTGCAAGTAAAGGGATGGGCCAAGTCTGGGAATAGGAAAGAGAAAGGTTCGAAGACGATTGAAATTTGGAAGTTCAATGTGCTAGTATACGCAGTCGTCTGCTATGGAGTAGAAATCTGGGGCTAGCAAGAGCATAGGAGAGTGAAAAGTCTGCACGAAGGATTCTTGAGGTAGTTTGAAGGGGTAGCTTGAAGTTTGCCCGTATGTATGCTGAGAGAAGAATCTGGTAGAGCGATTATGATAGTTCGGCAAGTGAAGAAAGAGTGGAAGTTTGACTAGAAGCTGAAGAGAGGAGAAGGGAGCGAAATCGCGCAAAAGTGCATAAAGTTGATTGAGTTTAGAGAGAGGAGAGGCAAGACAGAAGGCTCCAGATGGGAAAGAGAAAGACAAAATGGAGAAAGAATGTGCTTTCCATGAAGACAACATAAAATGTCAAGAAACAGAATTGGAGATGATAGTAAGACATCGAAAGGAAAGATGGAAGAAAATTAGGGAATCACAGTACAACAGGTGGTATAAGATGGTAAAATGGGTGTGGTACCAGAATACATGACTTTGAGTTGAAAGAGGTGAGCAAGTGGATTAGAGTGTTGCGGTTCGGAATGGGAGAGGGAATGAAAGCATGTCGATACTGGAGGAACGAACAAGATAAAATGTGTAGAATGTGTGGTTACAAAGTGGAGTCGTGAGGACAACCAAGGAAAGAAAAAGCCAAGGGTAAGGTTGAATAAAAGGACTTTGGAGAAATAAAGTAAAAAGTCAAGAAACCAATTAATTGAGAGATGGTAATAGGAAACGAGAGCCTTGGAAGCTCCATCATGCTTACAGTTTGAGGCACTTGTGTCACTAGTCTAGGCAGCGAAGGATTTTTTCACCGCAAAATTGAATAGTGAAAACCGAGTTCACAGTTGCGTAGTGTTGATGCCTGGGATATCGGCCTTTATGTTTGCAGGCAGATTCCCAAGCTGCGAGCAAGTCACGCGAGGCTCAAAGTTCGCAAAACCATGTTTTTCGCAAATCGCGATCAAGCTATTAACCTCAGAAGAAAAAAGTTTTATACTAAATTATAGATATTTAAAAGATCTGGCGATCACGCGGAATCTGAACTTGCATGTTGAAAATGCAACAAAGTCAAAAATCTTGTGAACAAATCAACATTTCCAGATGTCTTTTTTTTTTATTTTGGGCTAGTTTTCTGCGCAGAACGTAAATTAGCCACCAGAAGCTCGAAAAAATAGACCTATTGCTTCAAATATAAGTGCATTCTTTCTATTTTCACTTATTTTACAATTAGAAACGTATTTTCCTGTTCATCCCAAGCTTGATGTTATTGTTACCATTTTGATCTCATGAGAGGAAATATTTTACCAAACTACTCTAGGTTGATGTTTAGTACAACTGAATCAAAAGTTACTTGAAGAATTCTCAAGGAAACTTCTTGATCCAAGTCAGATGAATAACAAATTTTCAAATAAACCTGAATGACCTTCACTAAAAATAATAAAGCATGCCAACAGAAAAAAAAGCTTCCACTGAACTGGGAGAATACGTTTCTGATTGCAGAGTTAGTGAAAATACAAAGAATACACTTATATTTGAAGCACTAGGTCTATTCTTTCCGAGCTTCTGGTGGCAAATTTACGTTCTGCGCAGAAAACTAGCTCAAAATGAAAAAAAACATCTTGAAATGTTGATTTGTTCACAAGATTTTTGACTTTGTTGCATTTTGAACGCGAGAGTTCAGATTCCGCGTATGCGCCAGCGAGGCGGAAGCAGCCCTCCACTCCAACGCCATACAGTGCGTCAGTTCTTGGTCAAGAATTAACCGTGATTATGAACAGGAAATCCAGGACTGATTTTTTTTCCGAATTTTCATTACAGTTGGTATAACTATCAAAAAACACTTCGTACGAGTTTGGAGTGTATAATAGGAGAATTATGGCTGCTGTAATTATTATTTAAAAAAAAATTATCTCCTATCCTAATTACCAAATGGCAATTTTTCTTCGTTCGATGTCACAAAGAAACAGTCACTTTCAAACAAATTCAATCCCTTTTTTGTAGGATGAAAATGAGCGTTTATGAGACAAAAACGTACCCATTTTTTACAACTATTTTTGACCAACTTAATTGAAAAAAATCAATTTGCCCTAAGATGCTAGTGACAGAACAGTTCTTTGTTATTCCGAATCGTCGATTTTTATTGTTATGCAACCGCTATCCCACTTGCATTTCACCTTCAACTACCGTCAATTCTTGAACAACAAATAGCTTTTCTTGAAAACTTTTGAGTATTTTCGGCTCAAATTTTGGGCATCATTTAAGCACACCAAAAGACACATTTTCAGAGGTTTTTGGACACATACATACATTTTCGAAAACATGACTAGATATTGTAAAAAAGGCCGTTTCAGCACATTTTTATTTTTTTGCATGGAAACTAACGAACCGAACCTGACGTTCGACCAACCGAATTGTAGACCTTTCAATATCTATAATTTATTATTCAACTTTTTTCTTCCAAAGTTAATAGCTTGATCGCGATTTGCGGAAAACATGGTTTTGCGAACTTTGAGCCCCGCGTGACTCGCTCGCAGCTTGTGGATCTGCCTGCAAACATATAGGCCGATATCCCAAGCATCAACACTACGCAACTGTCAACTCGTTTTTCACTATTCAATTTTGCGGTAAAAAGGCACCTTTTTTATCTTCGCTGCCTGGACTACACTTATTTAAAAAAGAACGGAGGTCTTCAAACTCGTAAATACGGAGATTGAATACATATGCGATGGTAAATGAAAAGATCTGCCCGCAGCGCGGGTACGTTCTCATCACGCGCTCTGCGCGCGGCTTGCTCAACTCGCAAATTTGAGCGCGTCTAGGGCGCGTGTCTGTCAGATCTCGCGCTCCGCGCTCGGGCATTGTACTTTCCTACATTTATATACAGAGCTTTTGAAACTCGATAGCAAAATGTCGACTTTTTTTATTGGATGATTGTGAATTCTCTTTTGTTAAAGCTTCTCCGGCTTTAACGAATACATTTTCATCTTGTGTCTCATGCTGCGCACTCGATCGAAATTCGTCCGAAACGGTTTTGTTGCCCAAATTTTTTCATGTTGTCTACTTCTTCTAAAAATTCAATTGTTTCATGTTTTATTTTTTTGTATATGATTGAAAGAAAAACTATGCGACTAATCGGAAAAATTATAACAAATTTATAGATTTTTTTCGGGTGAATAACTTTTCTCTATTAATCTTCTGTCTCAGCCTTCGTAATTTTCTGAAATAGTTTATTATTTTATTTTCAAATTTATTTTTCCTGATTGGAATGAAAACCACATGAGAGGTTAAAAAAAGGTTGGTTACACATTTTGAAATATTTTCCTGGTGAAGAACTTGTGTTTATTTGTTTTTTTCTAAGCTTGTGATAATCGTCCGAAAGTTCAAATTTTTCCTTTTTAATATGGTATTTTTCAATGAAGCAAGAACAACTTAACCTATTAAGAAGTACATTTTACAAAATTTGTAGATCTTGTTTTGGTGCCCGATTTTTGTTCATTTACATCCTCCCGTATCTTGCATAGTTTGACAAAAAATGAAACTTTCTAATTTTCATCATTTCTCATCAAAATTTGATTTCGCGATTTTTTGAAAATTTCAAAAAGTTGTGAAGACCATCTTGTATGGCTCCCTAAGATAAAAATTTTTTCTTCTATATCTTTTTTTCATACCTTCCGTTATTTAGCTAAAAATTCTGATTTTTGTTTAAATTTTTGAATTTTGAAAATGATATAACTCTAACGATTTCGGTTGCATCAAAAAACATCATGGGGATAAATTGTTCCACTCATTACTCGCTACAGGAAGATGTACTTACAATTTTCAAATCTTGAAAAAATGGTGTCGAGAATCCTCTAAATGCTCTAAATTTCTTAAATTTTTCCTAAAATAGCTGGCTAACGGAGTTGACTCTCAGTTTCTGACACTGGAAGCGTGTACCAAAGACCAATCAAATCGATTAGTTTTTTCTAGAGTTATCATGCTAATAAACAAACAGACAGGCATACAGACAGGCATATTCGTGAAAACCTGTCTTTCGGGTTCAGGGAGTCTCAAAACGTGGACATTTGACATAAACGGGGGAACAGAGGGGTTAAATTTTACAGAAATCTAATATCTTCTCTGGTGAGAATTTAAAAAGGAATTGAACTTGAAATGATCAAGTTGATTATTTCAATACATAGCCATTAAAATGTTACTGCTGGTTAATGATCATTTGGAAAAAACTGATTAAATCTTTACTATTTTCCGAGCTAGGAATTTCATTTATCTCCATATTAAACTATGATTCATTTTTATAGCTTCTGGTTTTCAAAAGCTGAGCTAGAGACAAAAGAAAAGACCGACTTCAAAAAAAAAAAGTTTCCAAAAAAAAGTTTAAAGAGAAGAAAGAAAAAAGACCTAAAGAAGTTATTAAAAAAAGATCGACTTCAAAAATATAGACAGACTTCAAAAAAATAGAAATCTAAAATGATTTAAACAATAGTAATTAAAAAGTACAAAATAACAGATTTAATAATGACAATTTCGACAGCAAAATTATTATTTCAAGAATGCCTACTTTTTATTCACACAAACAAAATGATTTTTAAAATATCACTCTTTTCGAAGTTGACGCCACGGCCATTCAATGAATGAACTCCATCTTTTACCTGCTAATTGCTGAGTCAACCACGATGTCGACTTAAAAAAAGCGATATTTCAAAAATCATTTTGTTTGCGTAAATAATAAGTAGGCATTCTTAAAATATTAATTTTGTTGTTGAAACTATCATTATTGAATCTATTATTTTTTAATTTTTGATTACTATTGTTTGAATCATTCTAGATTTCTATTTTTTTCAAGTCTGTCTTTTCTTCGAAGTCGGTCTTTTTTTTATAACTTTTTGAAGTCTTTTCTCTTTGTTTTTTGAAACACTTTTTTTCGAAGTCGATCTTTTTCTTCTAAAAAACTCTTTTTATTTCAATATTTTTAGTGCTTTGAATGAAGTTACCATTTATTATATTTCTTTATATTAATTTTTTGTTTTGTATGAATCAATGCATGTATTCATAGCAAATGAACAAATCACATTGTTCAGGTTTCTCACCAAGTGCACTCTGGTGCACTCAAAACCTTTCCACGGCGTTAGGTGAGTGTTCGGCTTCACCCGGGTGAACCGTTCAGAAGTAACTAGGGTGAAAAATGGGGATCACCCGATGGGTAACTATTTCATTCGGCGAAATAAGGTAGGTGGAAGCGAGTAAACAATGAAAATAGCGAGGAAAAAACAAATTTCAATCATTTATAATTTTTTCAGGACAAATATTTGAGGAACTGACCGTAAAAACAAAAAAATCCCAAAATTTTTCTATCAAATGCACTCAGCTTCATCCAGAAATATTCTTGAAATTGTTCTGCGTTGAAGGGGGAACATAATTTTCTCGAATTCTGTTATGCTAACTCGGTTTTATCGTGAGCCTCTAACTCGCATTAATATTTTCATACAAATTCCATATTTTTAACGCATACTAAC
>WSXT02177554.1:0-21661 GCA_011762715.2 Neuroterus valhalla | reverse complement strand
TTTATTTATTTATTTATTTATAGTCGAATAAGATTGATAATTATTTCCTAATGTGAAATTGGCTCTTCCCTGACACAGAACTTGAATTCCAAAAGCAATAAATATACAAATGTTCAAACTTATACTATTATTGTCTAGTAATCTGAGGGACCCAGTTTTTATGTTTCAAGTACAGTGCTCAGTTAATCTTTAAATTCAGATTCTGGTATTACAGTATAAAAACTTTGAGACACCTGATGTTTTACGAAAAAATGCAAAAAGTCAGATGAATAATGGCATGTTGGGATGGAGATTCCCTTTGAGAATCTGTTCATCGTGAGAGTTTAATTTGTAGTTGTTCCGAAATCCGCGTAGCGCAAGCAGTGTCTGTGTCTGAAACCCGGACGAAGAAAGTACCATCTGCATCACGGTTGCAGCAACGAATAGTTTTTCTCCTGTGGTTGTACGACCTTTTTACCGCATTCTTGCAACGCCAGACGCAGCATTTGCGATTTGCGTAACCAGACAGTCTTCCTCCACATTCTCTTTTCCACCCATCTGTCTCGGTTTCTCCCCTTTCTTCTCATAAGTTCTTCTTATTACGTCGTCTGACACTTTACTCTTATCATTGCCGTTTTTGTCTTGAACCAAAGCGAGGGCAGGAGAGAGCCCTGCTGCCTACAGATGTAATTGCAATAAGGGCCTTTGCAAAGCAAAGTCATATCATATTTTGATTTGATTGCAAACCCAGCCGCAATGGCAATTGGTAGCCACTATAGGCGTACCATAGGCACTAGACACCATAGGCACCCTGTTCAAAAGGGGGATCCGTGCTTTAAATGCGATTAGTCGCTCCAACTATAATACACTTCGGCACGTGCCCACGTGTCGCACACACGGATTATAAATATAATATACAGGGAGCACAGTGCATCATAATAATCGGGGATAGGAATATTGCGGGTGCCAGGGCAGATGCCGCATGCATTTGCCAAAATGGGGGTCCCGATTTATGAATCGATCAGAGTCGTAAATCACGATCTTGAGTATTCACCATGGTGCACCATCACTCCGTGTTCCGTAATCTCGCCACGGGTCAAGAAGGGATTCGTGATATCAATTATTGGAGGAAACCAGTTCACCCCCAATTCTGAATGTGCTCGTAATTTTGGAGGATGAGTTATTAAATTGGAGTGGATGAGACTTGTTCTTATAGGCAGGCCCCATAAAAGTCAACATCGACGTATATCGCTTTCACGGCATTATTGCTGAGGGTTCAGGGAATCTTTCTATTCAATATGCCATCACAATCTGTATTCCTAAATTCCGAGTGACTACCTAGTAATCACTGGAGGAAAAGACGTTTGTGAAAAGTTTCAAAACCTTTTTTTGAACGTTGAGTTCTAATAAAGTGATTAAAATGTCCTAAAAATGTCCTTATTTAGGCCAGATAAGGTTGTAAAAATATTCAAAAGATGTTTTCACAATAGTGTGTGGATATTCTACGTTTTTATAACGTTCTAAGACTTGGCGCAGAGTGTTTTCAGAGCGTCCAATCGACGTTTCTTGACGTTTGTGCCCACTGAATTGGTTTAGACTTGAATTGTCTCCAGTAAAGAACTATTGAATACAGGAGCAGACTCAGATTGATCAAAAGGTCTGGTAAAAGTTTGGTACGGTCTAGTTTTAGCTATACAATGCGTTATTATTTCAGAAATTTCAGTAGATTCCCAAGGATTTAAACTTTTTCGTAAGGATCAGGAAGTCTTATTAATAATTTCGAGGAATTTCTGGAACATTCAAATGTTATGAAGAAATCCTAAAAGGTTTGGATGATTGGAAGACAGTTCAACGATATACACAATTATTATTTAAAAAATTTGTTATCATTCCACAAAGATAAACTTATGAAATCGTTATGTGTTTGCAAAGATGTCTATAAACTTTCTGAGAATTTTTAACGATTGATAAGGGTTTGGAAGGTCATAGTATATTATGAATAAGTTAGGAAACTTTGTAGGATGTTGAAGATCTCAAAAAACTCCAAAAGTATCAAAAAATTCAGGAAATTTCAGAGATTCTAAAACCCTTCGAAATATTCTAGGTGATTTCACAGAATAAGAGAAACTGCATTTTTTTCAGAAATTTGCATGAATTTCGAAAGATTTGAAAGGATTCCAGAAGATTTACAAACATTTCAAAGGATCCTCAAGGGATTACAAAATATTTCATTGGATTTTCGAGCATTTCATAAATTTTGAGGCATTATAATAGATTTTGCTGAAATCTGGAAGTATTTTATATAGTTCGGAATGATTGAGTAGATTTTAATTATTATAGTAACAAACAGTAAGTTCTTTGATAAAATGATTTCAATTAAATTATTTCTCTTAGACTGATTGAATGTATTGACAATCCATTAGTGGCTAAATTCCAGTTATATTTCAGATGTAATTAATGTTAACGACGCGTTTCAATGCAGATCTGTATTGTTTTCAAGTTTTTTTTATAATATACGAAAGATCGTTGAAGCTGTGAAACACGATATTTTCTAAATTTTATTGTACAAGGTAGTATCACTATGAACCTCTAAGATTTGAAGACATCCAATGTTATAAAAATTGAAAAACCAAATTGACCTTATCGATGGAATTGAATATGGATGATGAAATGTAGGTCTCGAGAAGTAAATCAAACTATTAATTTTTATTGCTAGTGTAACAAAGCCTGATAAAAGGAGCATGTTAAAGGTTTAAATTGAATAACTTCAAAAAAAAATTTTTACTTAAAAATGATTTTGAATGTCATATTATGGAGAAAAAATTTGAACATATAATTTATATGACAAAAAAACATGCAAAATCGATGGGATAATATCCAAGTATTGTTTTAAACAACAATAGTTACATTTGTAATTATTAATTAGTAATGGACAATGTGCGACTTTTTGAGTTAAAGTTTATAACAAAGTTTAAAGTCACGTTAGGAAGTCGCATGATATTTTTACCCGGAAAAATTGATCATTTTTAAATTCAAATCATGATATAATAGAGTGTGATATAAAATACTTAAAATTTGAATGTCAGTCCTACCATTGGCCGCATTTTTTATTTTTTCATGCGATCATTTCCAACGTTAAACTTCTATCTTCATTGGGCTCTATATTCACAAACATAGAGGGATTTCAAAGGGTTTCAAAGATATTGAGATATTATACCATCCCTCAAATTTTTACAAAGATTTTGAAGGGTTAGAAATATTTACAAATATTTTAGAAAGTGCCGGAAAATCTCCAATAGAATACGAGGAATTGAAAGAACACTTGTTGATTTCTTGTATCTGAAAACTTGACATGATTAAATCAATCTCTTAAAATTTCAGAAAATTTGGAAGGATCTAAAAGTATCTCTAGTTTTCAAGAATTTGGAAGAATTTCAATGAATTCCAAAAGATTTGGAAGATTTACAGTCAAGGAATTTCCTAAGATTTGAGTCATTTTGAAGTATTAAACAAAATTATTTGATTCCTGGAGAATTTTGTAAGATGGTAGAAGATTATGAGGGATTTTCATGCCCCATAAGAATTAAGGGCATTTCACATAATTTTATATATATATCAACAATCTGAAGGCATTTCGAAGTATTCCAAAGAAATTGAAGGAGTTGAGATAATTAGAAGAGGAAATAATTTTGTTTTCAATATTTTTCTTGGGTGAGGATCAGGGGAATTCTAGTTTTTATTATTTTTCTTAAGTTAAGAGGGATATTTCTCATTCTTAACAGTTTAATGTGGTTCGATGGAAGGTTTTATAATTTTTTATGAACCAAAAAGAAGAATGTCTATGCTTCTCGGATTTATACAAACATGGAACGTTTAAAATCTTGTTTCTACCTTTTTTCTACAATGAAAGAAGGAATCTTTTTGTTTTACCATTCTAATACATCTAGAAGTAAGGAAAATTCGATTTTTATTATTTTTCGAAATAGCAAAAGACATTCTTTATTTTCGACAATCTTTTCAAGTAGAAACGGTTCTTGGTGTATAATTTTGTTCTACCTTGAAAGAGAGAATCTTCTTGTTCTTTTTTTTATTTCGGCTTTAAAGTAAGGAAATTTGGTTTTCCCTTGTTTTTCTAAATTGCAAAAAGTCATTTCTCATTTCAAATATTTTTATTTTGTTAGGAAAATGATTTTTTTATTTTTTTGGTGAAAAAAAAAGAATATATTCATTCCTTACGTTTCCAATCATCCAAAAACTTGGAAATTTCAGTTTTCAGCTTCCTGCTAAAACGAAAATAAGCCATTTTTTATTGTCAACATTTATTTCGAGTAGGTAGATTCTATGGTTTATAATTTTGTCCTATTTAGAAAGAGAGAATTTTTTTTTCAACATTTTGTTGAGTATAAATTTAGGACATTTTTCAAAATTGATTTTCTGAATTGAAAAAGGATTCTTTTCATTTTGAACCTTATTATTTAGTTGGAAGAGAGCGATTTTTAAATTCTTTGTAAACTACGCGAGATCTTCTTTTCCATGCGTTTATATTGATGTCGAAAGTTGAAAGTCTTGTTTTTACTTTCCTTCTGCATATAAAAAGGACAAATTTTTATTTAAACACTTGTTGTGAGTAGACAAGCAAGAGTCTTTTATTTCTAATTTTTTCTCATTGAATGGTATAATCTTATTGTTTTCAACATATTTACTATGTCAGAGGATTCGAAATTTCTATTCCCACCTTCTACCTGAAATAAAACAGGAAATGCGATTTTTTTTCTATATGGAAGTGGAGGTAGAAGGAAGTAAATATTGGATAATTGAATTTCTTCCAATTTTTGAAGGAAGTCGTTTCGTTTCTAATAGTTCTATGGAGTTGAAGGGTGAAAAATGTTTTATTTTAAATGTTTCGCTTCAAGATATTTTAAAATTGGAAGATACTTATGAGCCAGTCAAAAAAATTTATTTTCTGCACCCAAGACAGTTGATAATTCTTATTCCAAAACACGTAAAAAAAATTAGGCGACCATACACATTCTGCTCAAAAATAAATTCTTTTAATATTTATTAACTTTCGATTAAGCTGTGATGTGCTAATTTCTGGTACAAGAACTTATTTAAACTATACATTTCAATATGATTATTATTATAGCTATATACATACATGTACCATGTATAACAATCAACGTAATCATTCATAACAATCCCCATTTGAAATATACTTAGGAAACATCATTGTATGATTCGACTGTAAATAAATAATTAGTCCAACTGTGATTAGTATATCGCCTGATTGGAAATAACGTGAACCATTATGAATTTATTAATGTTTGTATTGATTAAAATTCCCGCAGAGGATATAATTTCAAATTCTCTAATATCATCGAGTTAATTATAATCTCAATTACACATAAAATTTGAAACTGTGCGATATATTTGATCAGAAAAAAGAGAGACAATGTGGAGTAAAGTGGAACACATGATATCTTTGCATGTCATCACTGACCATCGTTTTTCAAGTTTATAATCTAATTAGGATATGAATAATTATACAAAACAATAGGGAATCAATCATCGCAAAGGAAAACGTGACTGAGTGTCTGTATTCTACTTTTTAAATATCAGCCAAAGATCAGGGTGCAAACCACTCGAAACAATCGGTGCATTTACTGACATCATGACACGTGTAGCGAATTTCGGTTTTTTAATAGACGACAGTACCAGGATACTCCCAAGAATTATAATCTATGAAAAGGCCCAAAAATTCAAAATGATCTGTAAACTTGTAGATGTCTTATTGCAGACAGATTTTCCATTTGAGAGAATTTGAGCAAAATAGAAAGAGAAGCCTTGAAATCACTTTTCTCACATATAGTTCTTCACGGAGAGAAATTTTCTCTTTCAGCAACACGAAAACGCTTGTCAAATTTCGGTCTAAAAAGAGTTTTCTCCCTATCATAACCTGACTATTCACTGTTGAAGATATGATATCTTTCTTGTAATTGTGACAGGAAAATAATTTTGTTACGATGACAATCAATGGATCTTTTTTTGTTGCTTTCCAATCTCGTGGAGATAAAATGCAGAGCTTTGTTATTCAAACGGACAGAAAACGATAAACTTACATTTAAGGTCTGTCTATGTGAAATAAAGAGCTTTGTTACAGTGACAATTAGGTTTGTGCCATGTCACGCTCAAAAAACCATTTCCCGCCCGATCACTGAAGTTAATCACCGTTGGTTGCGAATAGTACTTGGATGGGTGAACGTTCGGGAATATCGCGTGCTGTTGGCATGCTGGCGGGAGACTGGTTTCCTCCCGTGTATTCAACTGAACCAAATATGACTTTTTACGAGTTACTTTTACCCCGTAAGGGATTAGGAAATCATTTCCTTTACTACTCCAACGGTAATTTTAAACCTTTCTCGATTTCCATTGGATGTTCTGAAATTTTTTATCTTTTGCCTCGAAGAAATGCTGAAGAGCCTTTGTTTAAATGTGAGACACCAATTCAGGTTATACTCGAAAATCAAATCAACAAAGTCACGCGTATTGAACCTGACCTTACCTTTTATCACATCGATGAGTTCTTCTAATTGCTACACCTCCAAATCGTTCATACTGAACCTCAGATATTGCACTTAAAATGAAATTTACAATGCACGTATAGAAGGATGGACGTACGTCGAATGGCGTGGAATGATGATCAGCATCGAATGGCGTCGTGCAAACGCAGATGCCGTGCAACAGACGCCGTGGAAAAGAAACTGTTTAAAGTGTTCGCCTTTCAATTTTTGCTGCTTTTTCTTACAGAATTAGTAACGCCTTTTACCAAGAGCGGTTTACTTGCGTAGAAAAAAATATTGTGTTCCCATGAAACTGAATATTCGTGTAGCATAGAAAGAACTAGAATACTGTTTCCGCAACAGGACAAAGTTTGCAGTAATTAACGAACTCCATTGTGGGCCCTGAACCAAAGGACCATACAAATTCATGCTTCGCTCTGTGCTGCTGTACTCGAATTTTGCATTGTTGCATAATGTTTTTTAAGACTATATGGATGGAGTTCAGGAAATCTGCTTTGGAAGCATTTAATAAATTGGAATCTGTCTTCTTGATGAGGTACATAAGCTTGATCAAAAACGTGCACTATGGTTATTTCTTAAGTGAAACGTCTCGGGAGACTGGAGCTCCATTCGTCCTGGAATACGGTCTTTTTAGCCCTTCCGATTCCGTTTTCTCCTCTCGATGCCTCGTTAGTGCTACACAACCCCTGCTAGAAAAGCTGCTACGTGACTCAAATCTCATTCTTGTAGAGCCTTTTTGCCGGAAGACACTATGTTTGCACGGAATCCTCTTTTGCTGGTTCCACTCTCCACCCTTGCCCATTATTTCTCAAAGGAGATTGCAGCCTTTTTGTTCTTCCTTAAGAAATCTTTCTACAAATCAAGTAAAATTCTGCATTTGTTTCCTGGACTAATGATTTCAGAAGGCGTCAATCAGTAACACAAAGCTTGGCATTTCTAAAGGAAGGTTCATAAAGCTCATTGAATTCCATTTCGAAAAACTACACTCTAAATTCCCTGGACCAAATTTTTGGTCCAAGCAATCACGAAACCTGTGATCCTGATTCAATGGACTGACTTTCTCGTCCGATTGGCCCGGAAAGCGTTTCCCAGTCTAAGCTTGGACCAGGGATATTGGTGATCGCAGGACGCCATCTACAATCCTCATGCGGTCATAATGCGAACTAGTAAAAGTGAGTAATTATAAAAAATGATTTTCAAGTGCGAAGTTGAACTATTCGCGAACATAAATGAATTAAAATTTGTCCGCATTTATTTTTAAGTTTAAAGACGAATTTCTATCAAAATATATAATTTTTCCAACACATAATAAAATTCCTAATTGGAAATGGAATTCCTAACGCATGATTGCAACTTCGAATAAAAAGGATGAATTTTCAACCGAGATGATCAGTTCCCTATTCAAAGAGCCAAATCTTCCACAAAATAATGTATTTTGAAACATGGAAATCTGTTTCCAACCAGAATAAAGTATTTTTAAGTATAATTTCGAAGTTATGAACAAAAAAAATTAATAGAGAGGCAAATGAATTTTTGAGTCAAAAGACGAATTTATAAAAAATATAGAACGTTCGAACCAAATGAGTGTATTTTTGATCGAAAAATTTGATTCCCGTCGGAAATTGTGAAGTACGAGGAATTCCATTGATTTTTGAAAGCTGCAAAAAGTGTTGTAGGAGTTGAACACATTCGTATTCTTTTATTACTTATCAAAATATTTGAGTAAATTTCCTAAAGATTGCACAAATTCAGAAAATTTCCAAGGTTTTGAATAATTTTGAGTGATCCATAAATAAGATATGCGGTTATTGTTTTAAATTGTTTTAATGAATTGGGCAAAATGTCGAGAAATAAAAACAGATTCCACAGATTTTATAGAATTTCATGAAATCTCGGGAGATTGCAATGTAGGTAAAATCATCGATTGGTTCAGGTGTCCGTCCACCAATCACTAAATCTATAAAAAAGGAACTATATCGTCCGTCAACCAGTACCAAGCGTGGAAAAATATTAAGAGTCCCAAGCAAAATTTCATACCTATAGAAATTGCAAATTTTAACAAAAGAATCATATTGGGCAGAAGAAAAAGGATCTTAGAAAGTAGAGGGGAGACGAGACCACCATGTTCAAAGATTTAATTTCCTTCCGATTTTCCTGGAGATATAGAACAGTAGCTCGAGAGGTGCAGATTATATAAAAGCGAAAAAAGTTTTTCTATCTTATAGTGCTGTTCTTAGTTATTAGTAGTTGGAGTTACGAAAAATGAAGAAACATTATGATTTCCTTTTCGTTTTCATCATTTTGCTGAAATTTCTCCATTTTGGTCCGAATCTCTTCGGAGATATCCACAACCGGAGCCTGCGAAACCTTCCTAGATAGCCGCCTGCTGTACTCACAAATTTTATAATCTTTTAAGATGTATCCACAAATTTTGGAACATTCAAGGATATCCAAAAAATGCCGAATCATCAAGTGAATTTCATTTTTATATTCATTTCAACTATTGCTACGAGTGGCCCTTGATGTCTTATTACCCGGTTTATCACCAATTATGCAGATTTGGTCCCACACTGGTTCACCCCTGTATTGAATAATGGAGTCCTATAAACTATTTCGTTTATTTTTTATTGCCTAACAACAGAAACATATTCATATTTTTTCTTAAAGATCGATTATCCTTCGGAGTCGGTCGTCTTGTTGGGTCACCTGCGACGAGAAGTCCATCTCCATCGCGTTCCCCCAGTCCAGACTCTCTCCATACAGAGAACAGAGACGCTGAGGTGGACGTCAACGTTGAAGATGAAGAAGTCGATGTGGATGTAGAGGAAGTTGGCGACGAAGATGAAAGAGAAGGAACAAGTAGTCCTACTAGATCACCCTCACCACCCTCACCAGCTTCAATACCACGAATCACGTTTTCGTCTCATCCTCCCAAAAGGTAAAATCCAAATGCAGAGTTCCTTTTTTTTTTGTCCAAATTACAAGGCTCCATCTCGTAGAGATGAAGTAAGAAGGTGCTGACTCGTAAAACCAAAATATGAAAGTACCAACTTAAAGAGATTAAATGGAAAGGTGGCTAACTCGTGTGAGAGAATCTCAAAGCTTCAACATGGTAAGAAATTGTGTTTGTAGCATCAGGGCTCTCGACTCCAAATCCCCTTTTCAGTTGGTCTGAACTAGTTAGCACCTTTTCATTTACGTTTTTCGAGACAGAACCTTTTCATTTAAACATGTCCAAAAGCAGAAGTCTGGGGACTGGATGAAGACCACTCCAATCTGGCGCTCAAATAACAAACACTGAAGGATGCCATTCAGGGACAAATAAGGAGTCTTTCTCCAGTTGTCATTCTCATGCCTTCATTGATACGTTCTTACCGTCCCGACAAACAACTCATGCAATATATTCGAATCATCATTCAAAATAACGTCGATTTTTTGTTATTGGATTGGACAGAACGGGCGATACCTTCAGCGTGAGCGCTCTTTTAAGGCCGGATCCTCCATCAGCTCATCTTCAAAATTCTCCTCCACCAAGAGAAACGGGTACATTGGGCGCTGCCCATCCTCCTCCACCAGCATCGTCCATCTTATATCCGCCATTGCACCTCCAAGGTGGCCTCCTTCCTCCTCATCCTCACCACCCACTCTCGTACCTGCACCCACAATTATTACCGCATCACCTTCTCCCTCCTCATCTTCATCCACTCCTTCGAGGAGTTCATCCCGGACACCCAGGTCTACATTCTGCACATGCTGCTCATGGACTCCACCACCCTCATCCCCTTGGCGATGTCTACAGCTGTGTCAAATGTGACAAGATGTTCAGCACTCCTCACGGCCTTGAAGTAAGTTTCACTAAACAAATACTCTTTTTCTTTGTTTTTAGGCATGCTTATTCATGTCAAACTACGATGGCTGGATCATCAGACCGGAAATCTGAAGACCTGAACTTGAATCCGAGTTGAGCTAGAGAAAATTGGTTAACATATCAAAAATAAATTGGAAATTTGATATTATTAATGCATACCAATAGATCGAAAAAATAACATCAGGATCAATATAACCTTCAATTTCTTAATCCTTCTCAGTCATGTAGAACAGAATTGTGTAAACCTTAGTTATAAGGAACGAAGCCTTTGATCACAATACAATGCACTAGTTTTAATTAATTATCTTGTTTAATAATTTTATTTACAATTTAAAAACATTAATTTCAGCAATTCTTGAATGACCCTTTGTTCGTAATTTTTGGTCCCATGATTATATGAACTAATCGCTCCCAAAACACTTGACTCAATTTTTAATTTTCCAGAACAATTGATTCCTGAAATGACTTGCATTGTTTGTTTTGCTCTGATTATGTTATGCATTTGTTCGTCAAAATATTTGTAGTTTTCGAAAATGTGACTTACATGAATGTATACTCCTGTTCTTAGCTGATATTGTCAAGAAAATGTTTACGGAATTTTTTTAAGCAATATTTTTGGAATTGGTAAGTTATTCTAGGTTCGAATCAATAACTAAGTTTAGACATAACCTTCTTCAAATACTTTCAATACTTACATACTTCCTAATACCTTATTACAGTTTTATTGATAATATATTATTTGGTTAGTCGAGAAGTCTCTTTAGAGATCTCATTCAATTGCTTCATTTCATTCTATTTTTTTGTTCTTGATTAATGTTCAGTACTCAGAATCTTAGTGCGAGCCACCTCTATATTTCTGTGATTTTATTACGTTTTTTCATATGTTATATTTTCTGGTAATATTTTATTTAACCACAAACAGACTTGGCAACGCGTTCCTGTTGCTCACTCATTAAAATGAAAGAATCCATGAAATCAAATTAACATTATATACTAAATGTTGTGTTATAATGATAAACAGTACAATTATGATAGGATGGAACGATGATTCACGTACGTGAATGTAGAAACATAGGTGACGTCAAATAGATTGTAGCATCAAGAAATCAGAAAATGACGCCATCTATTGGTTGCTCCCTCAACATAGATAACTTAAATTGTTGAAGTGTCGGTCAACAAACTCACACCGCCACTTGTTGGAAAGTTATGGAACTTACAAATAATGATAACTCTTTGTCTTATAAAATACATTCAATTTGCGATAAGAAAATATTGGGATCATCAATCGAAATGAAGACTATCCCATGCCTGAAGTTGGCCATATTCACACACAGTTTACAAAATATCATCAAGATCGTTTAAGTAGTTTCAGAGATTAGTGGTGACAAACATTGTGATTACAGATTTTCGTATATAAAGATTATACAGGAGATTTGAATTTTCAATTATAATCTTCTTTACACACCTTAATTTACTTAAGATTGTTGCTATCCACTTCATATGAAGATTAGTTTCAAAGACTTCTTTTTTCCGAATAAATTCAGATTTATTTCAAATCTAAATGACGATTTCAACCCATTTAATTGTCAATCCAATTAAATGGGACTTATCTCTTAGACTCATTTCGGATCAACAAATTGAGATAGTATAACAGTGCTTATATTTGATTCTCCGGGAAGTTTACATTTTTACCGGACAAAAATAATTTTCGTAGTGGATGGAAAATACCCGTTTTCCTCTCCATTTTCTAGACTGAACGACCCATCCAATTTGAACTTTTTTCAAAATTGTATTTTATTCAATTCCACACCGTCACAATGGAAGAAGTTTCCTTATAAGTTTCTTATAATTTTGTTCTTTTAAATAAAATGAAGAAGTGTTTATTTTGGCTTCTGAAGACTGCTTCTCAGTTGAAAAAACAAATTTTACCAAAAATATTCCAGGTCAAAGAAAAATTTTCCTCAAAATGATGGAAAGCAGCATTAATTAAATGAAACAGATTTTCTGATAATTATCGACAAACAAGTGCAGAAAGGTCACTAATGTTGCCAGAAAAAAATTGAAATGGAATAATGTTCGCTAGAGATTAGTAGTCCTACAATGCCAATTCAGGCCTTTTCACACAATCGCATAATATTTAAATCAATTTATTTACTGAATTTTAGTTCAGGATTTGTCTTCTCCTGTTTTTTGAAATTTTATCATTTTGTTAAAAATTAAATCAAGTTTTTTTCAAAAATGATACCTTCTGGTTGAAACTCAAACTATCTATAGGGTACTATTATGGCAGAAAATCTAACAGCTTGATTGCAATTTTTTTTCCTGTTAAATATTTATGTATGCTGCTCAAACATTGAAATTTTATGTCGAAAATACTCTTCCAAGATGAAGAATTCTTCTCTTTTGGTAGAGATTGCGTTCTTTCTTTAGTTGAAAGTTTGACAATTTTGTCAGAATGTCACATCCTTTACTTGAAAATTTGATTGTTCTTCAGAAAATTTGTCTGTTGGCTTGAAATTTCAACAATTGAATTTCATTTCCATATTTCCTTGACTGAAGAACCTTTTATGGCTAAACATTCAATTATCTGGGTCGCATTTTTTTACTGATGCGATGGATTGATATTTTTTGTTTGAGAATTTAACTCTTTTCGTAAATCTGATTATCCTGTTGGTATTCAAAAGTTTTGGTAGAGAATTTTCCCTTTTACCAAGAATTGACAAGTTCAGTCGAAATTCGTTTTCTTCTTAAATGAATACTTTTTCTTGACTGAAAATTGATCTTCAATGTTGAATTTTCCACTTCCATCGCTTTTGGCAAATTTTCTGTTAGTGATAATTGCAAATGCTCAGTCGATAACGAATATGTTTTTCTGTTCTTATTCTTGTTTTTGAATTTATTCCTCTCAAATGTAAACTCAATCACTGTATTTGTTGTTAGAAACTGATCTTTTTTGATAAAAAATAGAACCATGTTCGGAAGTAAGTTCAAGTGTTTCCTTCAAAATTCATTTTGTCGGATAAATATTCATTTCTTGTCTTGAGAATTGCACAGTTCTGTTGAACATGTTTTCTTATTTCAAAGTTCGAAATAATTTTCCGCATTGAAAATATGAATAATCCATTTTTTGTTGGAAATTGATCTTGCTGGTTTGAGAATTTAACTATTAGGTTGAAAATTCATGTGTTTTCTTAAAATCAAATTTTACGATTTCGGTAGAAGTTAGTTTGTCTGTTGAGAATTATTCTTTCAAAATAAAATTCAGTTATATCGTATTTGCTTCAAAATTGATTGTTTCCAGTTGAAATTCAGATATCTCTTTGAAAATACATGTACTTTGTTTAATTTTTTTTCCTGTTGAACATTATAATTCCTTGCTTGAAAATGCCACATTTTGGTTGAAATTCGTTCCTTCCCTGAGTGAAAATCTTCCCAACTTTTGAATTCAACTATTTCATTGTAAATTCTTCCGTTCGATTTGAAAATTGACCTCTTTCACCACAAATATTGTACTAAGATTTAGTATATAGCAGTATTTATAGTAATAAGTAATATTTTCTTGATATCTCTAATGGAGGGTCTAGACCATTGAAGTCGGGCGTTTAAAATTTTCTATCGCCTTGATTAGAACTTCTAGAGAACCGTTCAAGCCCTCTGGATTTTTTTTCGTTCAGGCCACATCATTGAAACAAATTCAGAATACAAATGTATTCCTTGCTCCATTTCGTAGTTGATGAGCTTCATTTGTTCACCAAAGTCAACTGCTCGTATGTTTGTCCTCACATATACAATTATTTCCTTCTGCACATAGTCATTGACAAAGGTCAATAATGTCATATTCCCAGTAAGTGGATTCTACTAGAAAAATGTAACAAATCCATTGGTAAACAGCTAAGAAATGCATTAGTTCACCGTCGTATTTTCACTGTGTTCAAACTGTTCAACTAGCGTACAGCGAAAGGGTTCACCCCATGAAAAATATTAGGGGAGTGGCAGGATTAATTTGTCCTCAAATCAGAGTATGTTTTATTAAAGTACAATATTTATCATGCTTGAGATTCTAACTTCTAATATACCTACTGATAAAACCGACAGGTTCATGCCAGGAGATCTCACAATGGAAAAAGGCCATTCGCTTGTGAGCTGTGTAACAAGACTTTTGGGCACGAGATTAGTTTGACGCAGCACAGAGCAGTTCACTCAGCAGAGAAAGTTTTCGAGTGCAAGCAGTGTGGAAAGGCGTTCAAAAGATCGAGCACTCTAAGCACTCACCTTCTTATCCATTCGGACACAAGGCCATATCCATGTCAATTTTGTGGTAAACGTTTTCATCAGAAGAGTGACATGAAGAAGCACACCTACATACACACAGGTAGGTTTCATATTTTGATGCATAGTTAACAAAATAGATAATTTTTGTTGTAGAACATTATGCTCCAGCGATCATTCGAGTCTCATATTCACGATAATTTGTTGGTTAGGATTATTCTGACCTTTTCTTAAGGGCAGGTGCCAAAATTGGGAAAATGACTGCCAGTTTCTGGCGCGGATATTATGATCTAAATATTATTTATTCCTGGATTTTATTCATTGACGTGGTCATATTCCTGGCCTGCAAAGCGGGAGCAAGATTGCCTAATTTTAACGAATAGCGAGTGCGTGCAAGTATTTTACCACGCACGTGCAGTGCACGTTACCTACTCCCTACGAAAGAATCTGCTCTTTCACTACCATTCACAGGTTCACACATTACCTGATCATAATAGCTACACACTAGGGTAGTCCAAAAATGCATGAGAAAATTTTTTTTCCTATTTTTATATGAAATGCCCAGAAATTTGTTCGAATCCACAAAAAAAAAAACGTATTCTTTTTGTTGAAAAAAAATTTAATTTAGAGGTGGCGCAAGCCCCATGAAGTTTAACACGTGTTTCCTATACTAAAGAAATACATTTTTGTACATTTTATTCAGAATTCTCAATATTAAGTGAACCAAATATGAAATTCACCATTCCCCTTCACAATTAGTCATAGAATACGAATAAAATATTACTTTATATCACCCCCATGCTAATTATGATTTTTTTTTTGTTTTTTTCCACGCAGATTGTTTCAAATACATAAAATACCACTTTCAAAAACAATTTATTATTGTTTCCAGCAACTTTTTCTGAGAAAAGGGTTAGAAAGTCAAGTTTCTTTCTGAATTTTTCGACTTATTTTCAACGTTTCAGTTAAAGCGAGGTAATATGCAATTAAAGTTACCAAGAATAACTGTTTTAACAATTGGTTTACCAATTATAACAATAATCTCTTAGAAAAATTCCACGAAGATGCGGTTTTTTCTGTAATTTTCAACTCTTTGTCCACTTTTCACTTAATTTAAGTATTAATTTAATTTAATTTCGCAAAATTAATTGCTTGAACAAATTCAAAATGTTTATAGCTATCCTTCTTGTAGATTGTTACTACATAGATGCGGTTTTTTCCTGGATTTTTGAACTTTTTATCAGTTTTCAATAAGATGAAAGTAATGATTATTTCATGTTGAAAATAATTGTTTAAACAATCTATCATTTCTGTTAATATTTCCTCTGCCTAATGAGAGAAACTTGAGGGTTTTTTTGAAATTTTCAACTTTTTCTCACTTTTCACTTGGAATGAGTTAATATTAATTTGAATTTACCAGAAATAATTGTTTGAACAAATTATTATTGTTTATGGCTATCTTCTCTTAGATTAGTGTTAAAAAGTTGCGGTTTTTTTCTGAAATGGTTAACTTCGCTTCACCTTTTTAGTTGTGAACAAGTAATAAATAAATATTCTAAAGAATCATACATCAAATAGTATTGTATTGTTTTAAGTAAATTTTTTTTTCTTTTCCCGATGCGAAAAATGAATTCTGAATTTTCTTCTTAAATTATGGATTTTCGATGCGAAAATTGGATTTTTAAGAAAGTAGTTTAACTATCAACCGAAGGGTCTGAATTTTCGACCTAGAAACATAAATTTTCATTCAAAAATATAATGGTTGATAATTCAAAAGGAAAATTTGAGCAATAATCTAAGAGAAGAAAGCCATAAACGATAATAATTCGTTTAAACAATTATTTTTTCCAAATAAAATAAAATAATTACTTACTCTAAGTGAAGAGTGGACAAAGAGTTGAAAATTTCAGAAAAAACCGCAACTTTATAGCATTGTTTTAAGAGAAGATTGTTAAAATCACGAACAATTGTTTTTTACTATGCATTAATTATTACTTTGATGTAATTGAAAAATGATAAAAATTTAAAAACGTTACGGGAAAACCCGCAAATATGTTATGTCAATCTAGAAGGAGATAGCTACAAACATTTATAATTTGTTTGAACAATATTTCTTGCTAAAATGAATTAAGTAATTACTAACTCCCAGGGAAAAGTGGAAAAGAAGTTGAAAATTTCAGAGAGACCACAATTTTGAAGCATTATTCTCGAAGAATATTGTTATAATTATTGAAAAATTGCTTACACAATTGTTTGTAAGTTGGAAAATTCTGAAAAAACCTCGACTGCCTAACTCTTTTCCAGGAGAAAGTTTCTAAAAACAATAAGAAATTGTTCAAACAATTTTATTAAACATTTAATTACCAGTACAAAGTAGTGTTTAAAGTAAGTGAAACAATCTGCGTTAAAAAAACCTCAAGAAAATCATAATTAGCGCCCAAAACTCGCAAAACCCATTTTTTCACTTACGGGATTTATTCGGGACCCTATAAATCAGACTTATGGAGGTGATATTGGAAAAGTAATATTTTATTCGCATTCTGTGACTAATTGTAAAGAGAAATTGTCAATTTTGAACTCGATTCACCTAATATTGAGAATTCCGAATAAAATTTACAAAAACTTTTTTTTTCTAATGGGGTATACGTGTTGAACTCCATGGATCTTGCACCAGCTCGAAATAAAATTTTTTTTCAACAAAAAATGCATTTTTTTTTTGTGGATTTGAACGAATTTCCGGGCGTTTTGCATAGCAATTCGAAAAAAAAAAATTTTGGACCACCCTACTGCACATACACGATTATAGAGTCAGTACAAAGTTCAGCCTTCAATGAGTACTACCAACGCATGCGCACCTTGATGCAAACTAAAACCATAATCATTTTCATCATCACTACGAGGGAAACAGAGCTGCCAGATGGAGTAAAAAAGGAGCATTGCGCTTGCGTAGCCAACTGCAACCCGTTACTGATAATTGAAAATACTGGATTCCATACCCACTCTTCCATGCATGTGGATTTGAAAATTTTATTAGAGTCGGTGAAAAGTATCGCATGCTAAACAGGGATGCTTTTCCACCTGGTGGTTGCGGTCTTTGCCCTTTTCGGGCAGCAAACGCACAATCGGTGGAAAACTTATGCTTCCCTCCCTTGTTGCACCATGTACTACTACGTAAACCCACACGCGTAGAAGATAAACTTTACGACCGTGACGAGGGTCACGCAATGAATTAAGTTGTTTTGAAACGTAAAAAATTTGACATTGTAGAAATATTCTATTGCCAATGCTCTCGAGATATTCAGCATTTGCCGCTTATTGATGACAACCGTCCTGCCGCTGACAATGTCAAGAAATGATGTTTACAACTTTTGAAAGCATGTTTTCAACACTCGACCAATTCTTATTAGAAATTAATACAAAATCTGAAACCAAACAATAAACCGCAACGTTATACAATACCGTAAAGTTAAGCTATATTGCTGTCAGAAACGGATGATTGATAATCTCTAGTACAATATGAATGTGCCATAAAAAGTTCATTGTTTGTCGCTGAGTGTAAGAAACGTTGTCAAAAGCTTGAAGCCACGCTCTTCTCTAAACATCTCCAACCATTCATGCTAAGAAAAGGGTCACCATTCACCTTTTTTTGCCTCAAAACATACAGCGATTATTAGGGTTAAACGTAGAATCAGTAACAAAAAAGAAGGAACATTATTCTTGTTCATGAATTTCCTCCGAAGCATTTAGGATTCTTACATGATGCCTTTTTATTTCCACTCATTCTAAAAAATTCTCTATTCAGTAAAAGCATAAACACCTCATGTCCAAACTTTTCCAGAATATCCATAGAATTTCCGGTCGTTTTTACCTGGGTATTCTAGTGAATGAGAAGAGGATCAATTAACGTCCCAACTTTAGGCAGTAAATAATGTAACGAACCGTCTGGATGAAGTCAGTACTGCATAAGTTAATCCAGTCCAGTGGCTGGGACACATGTGGTACCGTATCGCACGAGGGATCGCAGGCCCCACATTGCGAGCCTGGTTTGGTAATAATCGTAATGTCTTTTTGGGGGTAAGCACCCCTGCCTGCGCGCATATCCTAACTTGGTAAATCTTTCCTCCTGTGGACATCTACCTCGGTAATGGCACTCAATGGAGTTGTCCACTCGTTAAATAGAATTTCACTATCATGGTAGTATCGAATTGCCTGTGGGAAAAGGTTCGCGTTTGGTTCCCTTAATCAGACCAAACATCTTCTTTTCCAGCTTACCATCAGTGTTGTTGGATAAAAGAGTAATAATAAGGGTTGATATCAAAGAAGATAACACAATCACCGTGAAGCGAGAGACTTTAGGTCACTCTCGATTACTCAAACTAGAACAGAGAGTCAAAATATAGCCCCTTGCTATGAATCATCGATGAGTCACTACTGGTTCGAATTGCGTCTTGGTAGTTTATAATACTCAATTCCTATTTCAAAGGAGGGTCCAAATTTCGACTCGATACTGCCAGCCTTAGAATCAGAGTGACTCAAATTGTTTAAAAATTTCCCTTTCAATAGTCACTTCACGATTGAAACAAGTTTGATTGTTTTCGGGCTACGATAAATCCGAGAATTGGATGCTGAGGAACCAGCGACATCATCAATCGGTCAGGGGATGAGTTGTGTCGTCTTTCTCAGGGTATGTTTGTCTTCGATATGGTATCCCAGGACGGCAAACAAGTGGTGCAAGGAAGAATCGAGAAGAAGACTGGAGGGTGACGCACTTGACACTTTGGTGTCTTGAGCTGTGATGGAGTGAGAGGAGAGTCGCGAAGGTGGAGTAGAGAAGGAACATTAGAGAGGTGGAATTTTCAGGACGTGAGTGAGAGAGAAAGGGTGGGAAAGGAAGGCGCAGACGAAGGTGAGTCTTGTCGGGTCTGGGTTCTGTATCGTCACCATGGAAACCCTACCAATGTCTTATCAAATTATCACCTTGTCCTCCCTGTGCTCCTAGGCTGCGATCTGCTCATCCTCCCATTTCGGCAGTCTTGGCGAGTAAGGAGGACTCGATAAAAGAGATGGATACAAAGCAACGGCGATGGTCACTCACTCTGCTAACAACCTATGGGACTCTGTTGTGTACGCACTCTTCTGGGTTCGAGGGTAGCCAAGGGTCGCTTCGGAACATTTAATTCATTATTCAGGGGAATGAAAAATTCAGCGGACCTGCAAGCCATATAATGCCAACGGTCTGCCTGAATTACGGTCTGAATGGTGATTATGAGTTTGTTCCCGCAAAAAGTTCGTTAACACTTCTCTCAATGATCTGCCTAACGTTGTTATGTTTTTGAGACGAAATTAAAAAATGATGAAAATATGATTTTTATAATTGAAGATTTCCAGTAGAAACCCAAATCTGCGTACTGGCCTCAATTTTGTTCAACTACGTTTTACAAACATTCAGTTCAGTAACGTTTGAGTACACTTGGGTAGTGTGCACTTCAATTATTGAATTTTATCGGCCAAACTACTTAACATCAAAATTAGAACAATGTTTATGTTTTGGGCTCTATCTAACATTATTGATTTTACCGGAAGACTAATCGGAAAAAGTTTAGCACCAGAGCTAGTATGACAGAATTTTCCGTAGCCTGTATACTTAGTCCTAAATTCAGAAAAGTGTTTTCCTTGTCTTCAACCACATAGAACCTATGCTCGTAACTGAAGAAGTTAATTTACGTAAATGATTCATCATCATAAAACTTGATACCATTTAGTGCATTAAACGTGGTTGACCAATGTTTCTGTAGTTTTACTACTGACCTATTTCCCCGGTTTCTATTATTTTTCACCCACCATTCCCCTATTCAGAAAATTCCGTCTTATTCAGAGGTACACCCTCGTAAAGTCAGACACATTTTTATCTTTCTTCTAAATAAATATGAAGTTCTTGGCTCCCACGACCTCTTTTTCTCTTCTGAAAATTGTTTGAGTGCGCCGTACGTGTGCCTGAAGAGGGTGTTCTGGGACTCGCAGCTAATGATAATCAGTCCTTCACCCCTCTTCACTGGCGAACACGGGCCATGTGCAATAAGGGCGCGGCACTGTCGGATTCCCCTGGGACTAGCATGGCGTAACGTAAAATCATTATTAGGTAGGTGGGTGCTGGTGCTTTGCTATTGCATGCGGGGTCAGGGGTGCGGTGAACGTTGGGGTGGAGAGGAGACCAGACCAGGAATAAGAGCTCTGCAAATATTGTTCCTGTGAACCAGCTTTGGGTTGATGTTACCGCTAGGATAAGTGTACGTGCCGTGATGCTTCCTAGATGACTATGGCAGGGGGTGTAACGAGTCAAGTGCACAATAGGGTTATTTCAAAGCAGTCATAGTCACGAGATCACACTAGGTGACAGACTGACAAGTGGTCGCTCGTTATCCTTGTACTCTATCTATCCTCCGGAAGAAAATACAATCCATCCCATATAATTGAATATCATGGAAAGGGGCGGGTATCTCATCACTTAATCTAGCTCATAAAATTTTATAATAAAACTTCGAGATACGCCAGTAAATGTAGGAGTAAAAAAATTGTTTTTCCAATTATACACACGTCATTCAATGAGAGTAAATGGGTCAAAGAAACGACTAGAATTATTTTAAGCAAAAGCATGATATAAATTAGATTGTTGATAATAATTAGATTACTGGAGAATTAATATTTTCCATTATGATCGGAATGGAATGAACTTTCTAATGGAGCCATTTATGCATTGGAAGAATATCTTCTTTGTGACTTATTAGAGATAAATGCAAAACATTTTTATACAATAATAGTACATGTTCACCTAGTCGCGCATATCTCTTGTCCCCTAGTCCAAATTTACAAGGATTTTTTTGAAAAAGTACTCTCTAAACCTGAAACAGCGAAATTTTCACTGTTTCAATCAGTGAACGATATTTCCCCTGGCAAATCAGCGAAT
>WSXT02177543.1:0-21661 GCA_011762715.2 Neuroterus valhalla | reverse complement strand
GAAGAATTGCTGCATTATTATTTGGGCAGTTGTAAACTTTACTCGTGAAACATTAGAATACTTATTCTTTTAAATTCAAGTATGGCTATTGGTCTGATAGCAGTTCACATATTCATCATCATTTATCAAAGTTTAATAACTAAATCTTCATTATTTCGGAAATTAAGTTATCTAAATTGAAAATCCATAGTTGTGGAATTTCCTAGTATCACCTGCCCTTAAGTCAAAAGCGAAATAATAATACACGGTTTTCTTCATCGGATACAGTAGGTGCTGTAGGATGAGTTTAGAAATTAAGAAAGGTCATTCTTTTTTATGCATTTTTACGCGAAAATCAGAAGAATTTTGTATTTATTTTAAGACATATGTACAACAATATATTACAATAAACGAATTGTTTACATACATTTCAACTGATAAAAATGTGTGAATTATATTTTGTTTAGTGAATATGCAATCAATTAACTTTTATTTCTATCAAGGTTCATTAATTTCAATCCTATAAACTTTTTTGTAAGTAAAAATGCCATTATCCATAATTTTAATCTTGAGGTTAGGTTTTAGTATACCATAGATAGTAAATACGATTTACTTACTCTCATTTGCAGCACGAAAGTATTGTAATAAGTTGGATAAGTTATGATTTATAAATATTAAAAATTACAAATAATAACACCGATGGCAACACAAAACACATTCACGAGTACACACTCAAAATAATTTCGTCAAAGTTAGAATAGATGGCGGTGCAATAAATTCCTTGATCGGGTTCGGATCTGGGCTCGTAGAATCGGCCATATCGGAGATATGGCCCGACACCGACCAGGGCCCGATAGGTTATCGGGAAAATATATGGCGATTTCTACACGATGGAATGAAAGGAACCACTGTCGAGTAAGAAAAAAGGAGGATAAGGAGACTTTCAAGCGAACTTTTTGTACCATAAATTATTAGAATAAACTGGAAAGTTATATCTCACTAAAATTATGATTTTCATAGCATTATTCAAACGGAACATTTGTATCCGTTTGCTTTCGTCTTTGATAATCATGGAGCAAAAATCAAAAATCGTTCTAGACTCTTCTTTAAAAATAGGATCTCTTTTCTCATCCTCGAAAATTTCTTTTGAGGAATCGAGTTCCACAAGGAGACTTTCATCAAGATCATGGGAAATAGATCAAGTTGATTCTATATTCGTCAAAATATCAATGTGAGAGCCTAACATTGAATTAGCAACAAATTGTTGTGCCGTGAAGCATACAAAAAATTTATCCCTCTTACACTGAAGTTTGGTTGTGAACTTGAAAATTTGATGATGCATGTGAGATAAAACTTGGAGGTGTTTATAATGCGGACGACTCATTTTATATTCAACACATACTCTCCAAGTTCTAGTTTGAACATCTCCTTTATATGATGTTTCTTTTTTAAACTCTGAGAGTTTTCAAACACGAGAAATTGAGGTCGTTGAAATGTAGGTGCGAAATCGGAATATATTTCATACGTGAAACTCATAAAGTTACTGTCAATATCCCGACCTCTCTGGTTTGTACAACCCTGAAGTTTATACGAGCGACGCGACGGGTTAGGATGAAGAATATTTGAACAAGACCATTCCAGCGTCCAAGAAGACACGAAAGTTCGGAAGCAGATTCAAAAAAGGAATATACATCACTGCGAAAAAATCGATACTGCTGTGACATTGATCATGTGTTTCTTATTCAAAATATTTTCATATTAGAAATCGGGAAATTCAAACGCACTCCCAGTTCTCGATATATTTCATAAGGTTCTCACAAAAAATCATATTTCCAATAACCCTAAAACTGATCGTTGACCAGCCAATATCAGAGTTAGAGGTTTAAAATGAGACGAGAGAAAATTCAACAATAAAACTGAAATTTATGTTTGTATTTTTGGCTATCTTCAGTTTTTTATCGCTCCTTCGAAGGAGCAAATCGGTTTATAACTTTGAACAAGAAAAGTTCAAATCCTTAAGCTTTGCTGTAGTCTTTATTTTATGAAAGGACCATTACGGAAAGCTGATGAACGAAGACAAAACATTTTGTGATTTATATAATAAACGACTTTGTGAACGTGCTTCTGGAAATGTATAAAACAGGCCTTGGAAGCAATTAAGGCAATTCTTCTTGAAATAGTTCAAATAATATCAGAACATTCAAAGATTATAGAAGAACTGGATTCAGGTTGTTTTATCAGTTTCCTCAGGATTTTTATTTTTCCAAGAAATGTTTGAAGCTCTCCAATTCATAAGATGTAAGGGTATTTTCGATAATTCTAAAAATCTGCAGGGCTTCTCGAATGTTTTGAAAGATTTTTATGAGATGTTGAGGAATTTTTCAGAGATTTCTATCAACATCAATGTTTCCTAGACTTTTCATGAATTTCCTTAGGAAAAAGAGGAATGGAGGACCTTTTGAGGATTTTGGAGATAAGAAGAGATTTTTAATGTGCGAAGATATTTGTTGAAGAAATATTCTATGCGATTTGGAATTTTCTCCTTAAATTTTCGAATGTTCCGAAGATATTTGTCAAATTCTGAGGATCTCGAAGAGATTCGTGGAGAGGTTGAAGGATTCTCTTTAAATTTGAAGGATTTCCGAGGATTCTAAACAGATTTGAAGGAACTCCATTAAAATTCTATCTTGGAATTCAAATTATATGATTCCGTTACATTCTCATCTTGAAATTTCACAATGATTTGGATGAGTATTTTCATGGTGACTTATTGCATCTCGAAAAAATTCGAAGAATTTTCGGATCTTGATATTGGGTGAGGTTATGTAATGAAATATCAAATGAATTTTTTTTATAAATAATAGGCTTTTCGTGAGATATTACTTCCCTTTCAAAGGTAATCTCTTGTTTCAAAAATTTCTATAGTTCGTTTTTTAAAATTCTTTTGGAACATCTCTTCTACATTTTGGTTTTTCAAAATTTTTTTTCCTTTTTTTGTGGGGACATCTCAGAAACGCGTTCTATCGTTCCTAACGGAACAAACACACTGAACAAGGAAAAGAAAAACAAAATTTTAGAACGTTTCATAGGAAGTTTTACTTCAAAAACGATGGAGTTAACCATTTTAGTTCTCCCGATGCCCTGAAGTCACCCCCGTCCTAGAATTTGAAAATTCGTAGCGTACGGAAAAAAATCCACAGGAAAGTCACGAACTTGTAGCTATGTCTCAAATACGAGAAAAAATCGTGAGATTATCATGGATTTCCATCAATAATGTACAAACTTTGATAAAGGATTCACGAACTCGAAGTGATGATTCAAAAACGGTTCACCACTTTTTTTTTCGTAGGTTATTCGTAATAAAATAACGAGTATTTTGAGAGTAATATGTAAGAGCTTGCAAGATATAGAATCAATATTTCATATTTGTCGTTTTAGTTATTCACTTCTAACGCAAGCAGGAAATTAAGATTCTCGTTCGCAGAAAATTCGGGAACTCTATCTTGAAGTGAAGTGCGTGATTGTGTTAGTGCATACGTGTGTTAGACGTTCGAGCCTGTATTGTGTTCCGATGTGTGTGTTTTGTTTCCGAAGTGCCTCGGCCCCGGCGACAATCATTCCGGAAGCTGCTAGAAGTAAAAAATTTATCGGAATAAATTGAAATATTCAAGTACTTATCCACATTGAATCATGTTTATCAATTCGATATTTTTTAATAAAATTAATTTCGGGATATTTTTATTCTTCAGCGTCTAAGGCAGGGTTGGTTCATATTTCCATACTGATGAGTACAATAAATCAGCCCAGGACGAAAAATTTTAACATCAGCTATTTTGAGCAAATTATTAATGCTTATAAGAATCTCTTCATGACAAATATAAGGTATAGACCCTAGTGCCAATAGAAAATGTCTTTTTCACGATTTTTACTCTGGGTAAATTAAAAACGATGAAAAAAAAACCCGCAAAGATATCATGAAACGAATAGACACCTACATTTAAACTGCAAACTCCAGAATTTTCATTTTTCTATGTTTTGCATTTTAAATTTTATATTCAACTTTTTATTTTGACACATCCATAATAATGGAACGATTATCAATTTTAAAAAATTTGGGCAAGCCCACGAGACTTTTAGAAGTTCTGAAAAGATTATAATATAATTTTCTACTTAGCAGATTTCAAATGATAAAGAGCAAAACTTAGATGCTTATAAGCTTAAATTGAGAATTTGAAGGTATTTATGTCACTCCAACCTCATATTCTCAACATTGAACTAATTTTTCCGGCTCTTGGGTTATCTCATACTGTTCGTCTTCTTTGTAAGAGGTGATTTTCAGCTAATGAGACATTTTTCAGACGAGCGAATCACCTCTTACACAGTTGTCGGAATGGGCGATTTACTTTGGAGAAGAATTTAGTGATCGTTCAATGTTCAATATTTCTAACGTTCTTTTTTTATAAATTATATAACTTTGAGAATCAGGTTAAGTGATTTTTCAATTCAGAGCATTGAAAATGGTAACGTCGAGTCACATTTTTGTAAGGCTTTGAATTGTACAGTTTTATAATAGTCAAAAATCTCACATTTTTTAGTTAAGCTGCATTAAAATCTAAGTTGTTCAATTGGAAATCTTCCATTTAAGACGTAACACGTATGTATTATTGAGCGTTTTAATTCAAAATTTTTCGACTTTCAATTCAAAAGTTTAAAATTCATGAAAAAAACTTTTCTTCAAGAAATCGAAATTCTCAAGAATTGTATGTTTTGAAAATTGCCATCACCAAAAATGAATGAGCAATAAATTAACCCCTTCGTTGGCATTGACGCAATAGTGCACCAAAATTTTCCGTGCCCTGTGTATCATTGACGCATATTTGCGTCAACCATTTTTTTTTATTCAAGATTCGAATGCAGCGATCCTAAAAACCCCAGGGTACAAATTTTCCGGATAAAAAATTTTCCAGCCATTTCGGGCACTTTTCGTCGATTTCTCTCTGCCAACGAAGGGGTTAATTACGATTTGTACACGCCCTCGCATTCACTTTATATGGACGAAAAAATTTTTTAAACTATTATCTGGTTTAGCAGGATGGAAATTCGCCGTACTTCAGCGTCGAAGATCCCGTGTTCGAATCCCGCCAGTGACTTACTTCTGTTTTCTTTGTTTTGAGCTCCATGATTTATGTATAATATAATGTGATATGTTTGGTCATGTATGTTCAATAACTATGTATGTAATTAATTATATGTCTGAGTGAAATTTAGATATATACAATTCTGAAGTACTATCTGTGGTCGCTCGAGCGAAGGTAGGAATGATCGTCAAAAAGAAGGAACGACGGAATTCGTTTTATATTCCAGACCACAAATAGTTCGTCAATATTTTATTTTGACACGTTTTAATATTTCATAATTTTTTCTTGTATCCGAGACCTAGCTACAAGTTCGTGACTTTTCTGTGATTATTTTTTTCCGTGCGCCTTGATTTTTTTATGCAAGCTTAGACTTTAGTAAAATTAGATTCCTAATAAGGAATGCACTTCCGTAGATCGTTTCGTAGCATCTCCTAAAGGTATAAGGAACTTGACGGTAAATTAAGGTACAATTAGTTTCGAAGAAAGTATAGACAAGATAGAAATTGAATGGGGTGAATGTTTAAGAGGCAGACAAGAGAAACTTTCTTCAAATATTGTGGTTAAAACTCCTAGGAGAGATTCTGAAGAACAAACTAAAATGATCTATAAGATGGTTATTGGTTCAGTTCTACTGGCTGTAGAACTTACGCGAAGAGAGAATAGTGCTTTCTCCCATAATTTCATCAGGCAGTACCTTCGAAAAATCCAAGCAAGTAATATGGGTGGGTTAAAATGAATTTACAAGTTCGATCTCCTCATCCTGAGCATCGTGAAGTTCTTGCAGCTGTGCCCTTTAGACGATCTTGAGGAAATTGGAAGAATTGCCAATCATTTCACAAGCATTTAACAAAACTCATGACATTTTCGAAAATGTATGTTATACTTTGAAGAATATTGAATGCTTACGAAAAATTAAGGGAAGACCAGAGATTTTAAGGATTTGAAAGCAGTTCGAAGAATTTCACAAGAACGAATACAGGGTTTCGAAGTTATTTCTGATATTTTTGAAGTTCAAAGAGATTTAGAATTTCACATAGAATCGCAATAAATTTTTGCAACTTATAAGGATTTTGAAGACTTAAAAGATTATATGAGATTTCAGGATATTCTCGATCATATCATAGGAAATGAGAGAATGTCGGAGATTCCAGAGGATTATTATGAGATTTTGGAGGCATTTCACTAAATATCATAAAGTGTCTAGCCGGATAACATGGTCACAACTACCCCTGCGGCATACGGAAAACTGATAATACTACCTTGTTCCTTGTCAAAAACAAATAAAAAAAACCATCCTCAGAACATATAAGCCATGTTTCGTCCCCATAGAACGTTTAATTTGAATTTCAGTTTTTTGCCTAATTGTTAATTTTCTCAGATTCAAAAAAATGGTGGAACGCACCAAATTGATGTTTCAAGTACTTTTATGCTTCGATTCTATAATATAGCGTTTTTAAAATAAATTCTGTTTACATAATAAATAAAAGTCACGATATCGGTCGTGCTGTACGAGTTTGGATTACATAAGTCAACTTCACAAGTTGCAAATCAAACAAATCCATTTGCACCTTGAATGTTAGTAGATTGATCATTATACAAATATATCATACCATTATACATATTACATTACATTATACAGATTTTTTGTTTAACTATTTGATTTTACTTACCGACCTACTTTGGCTTACTTTTATGAAGCATCAGTTCCTTCAAATTTAAAAAAAAGTGATACCTTTTTTACATTCACTGCAAAATGAACTCAGAGTGAATGATGACATAATATAAAATATTTGTATAATGATCAATCTACTCATATTCAAGGTGCAGATTGGTTTTCGGGAGAATGATTTTAATTATCGAAGTGTCTCGTTGTCCCGAATTCCGGAACGACAAGACTATTTCGCTATTTGACTAGTCACCCCGAAAATAAGGTATTTAATATTAATTATACTTGTTAGCTGCTCCTCTCTCTCTGGAATGCGGCAAAAATCTGCTGTTAGCTGAATCGTAGGAATTTTTCATTTCTGGGAATCCATAACTGCAGCTTAATATCTGAATTGAATTCTCGATGACTATCAATCTAATTGAAAACACAGCTATGAAATACGTCTCCCATAAAACATTTTGGCATTGTAGAAAAAAAAATTGAACTTAACCAAAAAGACAAAATTTCCAACAAAACACTTGTAGCATCAATCAAAACAGAATAGGTAATAAACTAGCAGTGTAATATCACGGCCATTATGACGAGTTTCCTACGCAGTTGTTGAATTTCCAAGCAGGTTAAGTTTTCAACCGAAAAAAAAAAGAATTCTTGTCCAAACAGTTGCATTTTTGAAAAATAAAGCAGAGTTTTCGATCCAAAAAGATGAATCCTCAACCCAGTAATAAAATTTTCCATCCAAACGGTGATATTTCGAACCCAAAAGTATCAACTTGTTTAATTTTCATACCAAAAAGTCACCGCTGTGACTGGACACAGAAATAATTTATGTCACATACCTTCCCCTTTTCCCAAGTCTCGTGAGGGCGGGAAGGCAGTCGTATGACTTGTCATGGAAATAATGTAGGTCTTATCCCTTCCCCTTTTCCCAAGTTCGGTGGGGGCAGGATATCACCGCTGTGGCTGGTCATAGACCTAATGTATGTCGTATCCCACCCCCTTTTCCTAAGTTCGGTGGAGGGCGGGAAACCACCACTGTGACGAGAGGGGGGCGAGAAAGAGAGAGGGGAGAGGGGGTGAGAGAGGGAGAGAGATGGAGGGGGGCAACCGATCATAAGGTCCCACTCTCCACACTTGTATGCGCGCCAGATCATTTGCGAGTTTTTCTATCCGCGAAAAATGACAGTTATTAGGCAAACAATAAAGCAAAGATAAAAATACTGAGTATAATTAATATTAAATACCTTGTTTTTGGGACGACTAGCCAAATGGCGAAACATGGCTTGTCGTCCTGAAATTCGGGACGACAAGACGCAGCCTTTAATTATCACTACACTCAATTTGGAAAATGCAATGGCAGATTTTGAAAACTTGTGAAGTTGACTTAGGTCATGCAAACTCGTAGAGCACAATCGATATCGTGTCTTTTATCAGTTATATAAGCAGAATTGATTTGAGAAACGCATAAAAATATTTTGAACATCAGAAATCCGCTTTGGAAAGTGTGAGGGACTTGAACATAGTCGGAACCCCAAAAAAAGGATCTTGCTTGACTTTGAACGTTTTTCATACATACAAAAATAATTTGACAGAAACTAACTTCATTTTTTTCCATAACAATTGAAAAATACGAACCAGATAGTTTAAAGTATGTTGAAATTTATAGACGGTCAAAATTCCGAAAAATTCTAGTTCTTATCGACTTTTGACGCTTTTCACTGACAGGAAAAATGTTCAATGGTGGTGCAAACTAGGTTTTTTTCCTTAAAATTGCACAATATATCAAAAAAGGTGTTGGAACGTAGCAAAATATAGCTATCGAGTTTCTGGAATCTTGATTATGGTGGAAAATAATAAAAATGCAGTTTTTATTTTTTTTTTGGGTGCTTTCCGCCATTTTGAATTACTAAGAAAATGCACACATAGTTTTGGATTGCCAAAAAACAATAAATATTTTTTCTAGCGTTGAGTCGATCGGCGCTTTTAAGGAAAAATGTTTTGAAATTTTAAGAACGCTTTAAAAATTTGAATTTCGCGCCAAAATTTTCTAAAAGTTTTCCATTTTGTAGGGCTTGAAAAACTCTACAATTTGCAATAAAAAAAAGAATTTTCTAGCTTAAAAAGTGACTGAGATATTGTCAAAAAACTGTAAATCACATAATACGGTTTATGGGGACAAAACATGACTTAGAGGTTCTAAAGATTGTTTTTTTTTTTCAAATTGTTTTTGACAAGGAACAAGATAGTGTAATCAGTTTTGCGTATGCATGGAAGTAAGCAAAATTCATAGGATGCCTCAAATTTTACGAGTTCTTCATTCTTCAATTTAAAGGACTCTTTCAGGGTTTAGGAGGGTCTAGCAGAGATTTGTTAGATATGGAAAAATTGCCTACTTCCCATAATGATTCGAGACATTCAAAAGAGCTTCGAATTAAATTGAATTTGTGCGATTCTTTTACAATCATCGAAGGATTTCCAAAAAATTTCCTAGATTTGAAGCGATTCAAAGTTATTCGAGAAATTAAAAAAAAATTTTTTTTTATGAATTTTAAACGTATGTATATGAGTCTATGATATGATCCATAGGATTCCCAGGGAACTTTGAATTCTTTCTCAGGATTCAAAATCATATCAACGAAATATAAATATTAACAGTATTTTGGAAGCTCATGAGATATTGAAAGGGTTTCAATGACAATTACGGAATCAATGATTATGTTTCCCAAACATCCTTAAAAATTGCAAAAGATTCTGGTAAATTCCAGGAAAGTTAAGGATTTCGGAAGGACATATAGTGGACTTCGAAGATTCCAGGGTTTGAGAAAAAGCGAGGATTTTCCGAGATCTCCAAACCTTATAGGAGATTCTAAGAGATTTTGAAGTATTTAAAACATTCCAAAGCATTATTATTATCCATGAAAGAAGAGATGAACGTGCAGGAATATACAAGTATTTTGAAGATTTTTGGATGTTCAGAATAATTCTATGGAATTTAGTATATCAAAGGATATTTAGGATCCTTTGATGTGACATTTGATAGTCAAGGATATTTGAAAACATTTTTAGGATTTGAGGATATTTTGAAGGTCATAGGGAATCAAAACATAGATGTCGAAGAATGTCCAAAATCTTCAATGATCATGTGTCTTTGAAAATTTTGAATACAATTTGGAAGAATTTGAGACGATCTGAGGATATTTTATAGGAAATATAAGGTTCTAAAAAATTGCAAAAGATTTTAGAATATTTACAGTAGAATCAAATAGTGCAATCATTAAAGCAAATTATCAAAGTTAAGTGAAAAATGCTGTGTTGCAAAAGTCAACTCTTGAGTTGTATTACATTTTCAACATGATTCGAAATGAAGACTACTTCTTTTTTTCACGGAAAAGTAAATGCGGAATCGAAAAAAGTAAGCCTGAGAAAAATCATGTACGTTTAATTTCTGAAGAAGAAGTTTCATTTGAAAAATAAAGTGCTTTGGACTGGAACAAATTATTATCGCTGAAACCTACTGATTTTCTTATCGAGAGAAATTGTTGTATATTGAGGATCTGAATGGCTTATATTTTTCCATCTTCTTTAAAAAAAAAAATTTCTTTCGGAATGGAAAAATAAATAACGAAAAAAAATCAGCAACATTGTTCTCCGTATTTTTCTTAGACATTTGGAGTTTATGTGAAAAAGAAATAATTACAAAAGTTGTTGAATTTTCCTATGGTCTATGTGTTTCGAATTGAACACTTTTCTCTTTGACGTCAACTTTTACTTCAAATCATTAGAATACAATTTCCCCCCATTTTCGTCCCCCCAAAACAAACCCGCCGCAACCCTGCCCGCGCATTTTTATCATTTATGTCTATTTTGATCCACTTTCACATTCCTGATCGTCCAACTGCCGTTGGAACTTTTTTCTTCCAACACATGCAATCCGCCTAATTCTCAAATTTCTTCTCGAATAATCCAGATATATGCACAAAACCAGAAAGAATGCTTCTTGGAAAAAATGCTCCCGGAAAATTATTGGTTTTTAATGATTAAATTAGTGAAACTAATAAATTACTCATCGCGTATTTTATAGCAGCTTCGCAGTATAGCTTTTCGGAAATGGAATTTTTGAAAACATTTTCGAAATTATTAGAAATGATCATCGAATTTCAAACCGTTTCAAATTGAAATTCGTGCAGATATACTTCATGTTTGTGGCATTTCAATTTATGCGTCTTGGATACAGATAAATTGGTGAGCATGTGTACGTGATTTGACGGGTTGCTTCCTATTTACCAAATCTCTCAGGGTGAATAGACAAATACAAAACGCAATAAGGATGTCTAGTGCAGAACGGAATGGTTGACTAAAGGTGAGGAAGGAACTGCATTTCTCCACCTTATCAGTACACATACATACCAGTACAATTGAAATCAAAACCATTCAAAACGAAACAATTTTACACTCTGAAAATTCCGGAAACAGAGGAATGATGCAATTGATTGCAACCCTTGCAACCGAAATAGTAATTCCTCAACAGAAGAAGGATGTGTAGTTTTAAATTCGAAAGTTGCATGACCACCACATAACATACTTCACAAGAAAATGGATGATTCCAAGTAGGAGTTTTTTTCTGAATATGAGAAAATATGAATGATTTCGTGTTTGAAAAAGGTTAACAACTGAACCCAACTCTTGAACAAAATCTAAACCAAACTTATTTTTCATTGCATCGTATATCATGTTTTTCATATTCTTTGAGATTTCTAGTTATTTCTCGGATCAGGTCCAAGCATATTGTTAAATGGTAATACAATTATAAAGTTATAGAGTTTGAATCATCATATGTCTTCCGATCATAAATTCATATTCGTGAGCAGTGGCGCCCGAACAGGGGGCAGGGGGGTCAACTAAATGATCGTGGTTTTAGAACTACACTGACCAGTTGTTACATTATTTGGAAATCTAAAAGAACTATTTTCAATATTTTTGAGCATAATTTCTGTATAGTTCTTAGTGAAATGAAAAAGTACGATCGAAAATTTTTCAAGGTTTGCCCTATAGAAAACTGATGTGAAATCCAAAAAATGGTTGTCATAAAACATACCGAGAAAGTTGAGAGTTTTTGTGGAAAAATCTTTGAAATTCCGGAAAAAAATTAGTGTCTAGCATTTGCAGAAAACTAGAGGAATGTCGAAAAAGCTCAGCAATTGGTGAAATTTCAATAGTCATCAACGAAAATTTGTATATTTGCGGATGATTTCGAAAAGATTTTGGTATAGGTACTTCAACCACATAAGGTTCGGTTTTTTTAAATTTTAAATTAATTTCTTATGAAATATATAGTAGCCATTTTCAATATTAATTTATCAGAAGTAATTTGATCATTAACTCGCCTGCTCAGTTCTGGTATTTCTGTGCATAATTTCATCATACAATCGAAGGTAAACAATTATTAATATTTTGAAAAGTTTTCCGAGATTTAAGAGCATCAAAAAATTTTGTAAAACACAAACAATGGTCATATATAACAAAACCTAAAAACTGCTGTAGACTTTATTTTTTCATTTTCCAAATGTCGAAATATTTTTGCTACCCACAAAGTTGTTGGTTTGTATTTTTACTTCACTTTTAGAATTTTCCGCAGTTCTCCATGTTATTCTAAACCTTATAGGATTCCAAAAATTTCCATAATATTCGCGAAATTCTATTTGAGATTTATCAGATTCTTATGAGGCAACATATGAAATTCTTGCAAGTTTTCTGAAATCTCATAAGTAGGCTTCATAAATTATCAAAAATCTTTCAAATCGCGCTTATTGGGTTTTACGACGTAAACTTCAACGAGGATTTCAATGGTGACCTTCATTTTGACACTGAAGTTAACTTTGGAGGTTTTTTAAAGGTCGGCTATGTTTTTTTTCAAATGGAAACCCCCTTTTCTTACATCTGCAATCGATAGAGCGGAAAAGTCTACGTTCAGGTACGTACTCGAGTCGATTATAGCGTTCAAGGTCAGTTAGAGGTTATTCGAAATTAACAAATTTTTCCAAGAGATCAGTGCAATTCCTGACGTAAATTTCAAGAAGAAAATCATTGGTTAGCTCTGTATTGATCTTGGTGATGATCTTTAAGGTTTTTCAAGGTTTTTTCCAAGCAGTTTACGTTTACGTGTAGCATTACCCAGGAACAACGACGTGGACGTAGTGAATTTTGTACCCTTTGGGGTGCTTGATTAGCATGAGTCTCCTTGCCTCTCACGTTTCGAGGTGCTTAAATAGCGTGAGTTTGCTTGCCTCTCACGTTTCGGGATGCTCTAACTGACTATGACTTGAGTACGTATCTGAACGTAGAATTTTCCGCTCTATCGATTGCAGATTTGAAAAAGGCGGTTTCTGTTTGAGAAAACAAAGTTGACCTTTAAAAATCCATGAAGGTCAACTTAAAGGTCAAAATGAAGGTCACCATTGAATTCCTCGTCAAAATTCACTTCAGGAATAACATTCACTTTTTGAAAATATTTTACCTGAGGACATATCCAACCTTCCCGAGACTTTTTAGACACTCTGTATACAGATAACCAGTGAAAAACGCGAGTATAACCTCAAATTGCATAGGAGAAATGTTCAATATGGCTGTCTCAGCTGAAACTTATTTAGCTGTAACGGTATCAGGCCCATTCTCTTTTCCGTGAGAGGTAAGTTTTCTAGGCATCCAACCCAAACCCGGTTTGGCGTTCGGAAGCAACTGCGTTGTGTTGTTGTCGTGAAAAGTTGCTGTTCACGATCTCTCAATTTTATAGTGTTCTTTGGAATATGGATGAGTGAGTGAAATGAAAATTGATAGATTGTCAACTGGGAAATTTTCAGCGAGTATTTGAAGGTAAATCTGCCAAATCGCATGATCTTGCTCAAATTGTCAGGAGAGTTTACCCCCTCAAATTTTGTTACTTGTAACCAGCTGAGCTTGGTTTGGGTGTCCTGCCTATACCGATATTGTGCGACGCGAAAACCAAGTTATAGGGCGTGTGACCAAGAAATCTAGGGCAACGCGCTAGATTATTCTGCTGGCGACCATACCGGTTTTCCAGAATGACAGTTGCTCCCAGGCGGACCCTGCGGTGATTGTTTAACCAAATTTCATTTATATATATACTGCTGCCAGCCTCATACATCTTATAATTGCATATTGGTTCTTGAAATTAGAGATATTATTCTTATTTATGATAAAAAAATCAGAGTCTCCAGAGTTAACCACAATAGGTCGCAGTACGATTTCTTACTCCTCTCCACAGGTTCTACATTAAAATTTGTGTGTTTTAAAACTATTCTATGGCTTATAAACGTATCTTTTTACATACATGTATGTACAATGATATCGCAGTGAGTAGTGAGATCGAACATGTCTTCCTTTCTGCAGAGAAAAATGTTATTTTGTACTTTCAATTAGTCCTTGTTTACGATTCTCCTCTTTACGACATCCTACGAGGTTCCATCAATTTTATTTCAACATCGAGAAATTGTCTTCTCCGCAGCAGAGTAAATTGGTACAAGGTGCGTGAACGAGAATCATTTGGACTTGATGATTTCTTTACGTAATAGTCAATCTCGTTCAGTGATCCAAGCTCTTGTTGTTTTTCTTTTGAGGCTACGCACGGAGATTCGAAATAAAATTATAGCTTCTGTATTAAAGAACGATCATGAACAGTCATTTTTGAATATTCCATAAGTATTGTTGAAAGTTCCAAAAAATACGTCCGGCCACTTTGTTTTGGGTCAAATTTTGTTAATACAGATGATCCCATTCGAAATCATACGACATGAACTGCGATAAATTTTTTCAGATGTTCTGGATGAATTGCTTTTGATTTAGTACAGTATATATGCACAACATCAGAAAAGTACAAAGATGCGGATATCTTGAAAACCATCATTGCAGAAAAATATGGTTTTTGAAGATTTTGAAGACAAGTCAGGTCTTTGTTCTTGTCCGAGGTTTTCGATACGCGAAGGAAGAGTTGAAGAAATAAATTTCGAATTACTCATGCCCGCGTTAAAAGGTTAAATAAAGTATTTGTCAACGGAAGGATCCAATTACTCGCTACTTGTTACTAAAATTCGCTGTTCTGCTAAAGCTGCACATCGTGAATCAGAACGAACGTATCGTCTTCTCGATCATGAAATGGATCCCAAGTTGATACCAAATGTAGGGATCTATTTTTAAGTAGCACCATTGCTCAATAATACTTACGGATAGAGGCTTTAATCTAATGTTGAAATCTCAGATGACATATTAGAGAAAATTCATGCTCAAAAAGGCATGAAAAATACATTTGCTACTGAGATTGAGGAGAAGGGACGGGTCTATCAAAGCCGCCTTAAAAAAAATCGCATCTAATCGGATTCTAGATTTTCCAGAAATAACTGACATTCATTTTAAGATCTTTTTTACTATATCTTATTAGTTATCTCGAGCTGTACTTTATTTAGCAGAAATGGTTGATAATAATGGTGAACCGAGTCTTGATTACGTAGAAGAAGAATTCGATGTGCTTTAATTCAAAATAAAATCTACGCACACTCATCGAACATCATAAAAATGTTCAATCAGATAGAAACCTTAAAATTTTGGCGTGTTTGGGGTGACACTCTATGTTTGCGAGTGCGCAAATGGCAGACGGATTGTTTCTATCTTGTAATACTTGTGTGCTACTAGGTACATGACGAAAATTCTTAGATAAGCCCATGTACTCAGCGAATTTTTCCGAAATACAATTTCATTTTAGTAATCAATGGTTATGACGATCAAGATTAGAACGATTCGGATTTGAGGAAAGACGGGGGACTAACAATAATAAAGCAACCCAGTTTGTGATAGGTGAGTGTTATCACAAACATAAAACACAAAGATTTGTGAGAGACAAGGAAACTCATAGAAATGACGCACTCCGATCCATAAGCAGTGGTGAGACTCACAATAGTGAAGCACTAAGATTCGTGAGAGGCAAGGGGACCCTGTACAAAGGAGTGTAAAATCGTACTGCAACCTCCTTTTGGTAATATCTAGAAACTATGATTTTCATGGGCTAACTGCAAACATCTGTGCATGATCTATTATGTTTATGATATCTTGTAGCACATGAATAACTACAATAACAATGTTATCTTCGAAATAAAGAACCAGTCTGGGACCAGAACAGGTTCGAGACCAGAACTGGTCCGGGACCAGTGTGAAACTGCTTAAGCATGGTAATACCATCTCAGTGGGGATGCCTGGGCCATTTTGGTTTCTACTCCACGATGTTCAATCCGCGCCCATAAATGAGGAAAAATTTCACATACCCGCTATCTTGTTGAGTCACACTGCATAAAGGGGATGGTAGAGGAAGATCCGATCGCAGACTTCACGAAGGAGACGTTCGGGGTACCTCCGTATGAAGTCCGGTCGACGGAGAAGGCCCAAGGCGCTCCTCTCGGAGAGGACAATTAGTTCGTCTACAGGTGCAGTTAACTGCATCTGCAGGCTTAGCAGCGGGGTAGTCATGCACGTTCGGTCCCAACCTCCGTGCCTGATTGATGCGACCAGTCCAAACGCCTTCAATGTATGGACAGCGCAGCCTTCGACAGCACGGTCTCCAGCATACGCAGTCTGGGCCACACCAAAGTGTGACCCAATACTCAAACCAGTTCTGCTATAAACTCCCCCATGTTGTGACAGAGGACCTTCTTGTATATAGTTGGACTTGTTGGATACCACATTGGTCGGAGGGCTTTTAAAGGCTCCTCTATCCCAGTTTAAGCGGTTCCAACTCCGGAGAAAACATGCTAGAGTTTCTTCTCCTCTCTTTTCTCTACCTCTCCCGCATGCCTCACAGCTGCTCACAGGTAGCCCGTATTGCTCCGAGTTTCTCATATCCGGCGCGAGGTAGTGGGGGTAAGTAGGAGCCGCCAGTGAGGAATGTGAACTTCTCACTGATTCTAACTGTACAACACTTTCGCTTGACCCAATACACTCCATCTTACGCTACGTACAGCGATCCGGCTCGGCTTGAACGCCCTCTTTCCAACTTATTCCTTTCGGTATTTTGCTCCCGCTACTCGGGTGTACGCGGATGTGCGCGGGAGTAGAGTACGGTGGTGAGGCGGTGCCGTACTGAGTTGGACAGTGGCGGGACGGTGGAGTATGGAGGAGTAGCTATTTCTTCGGGAGGGCGTCACTGAAATTCTGTGTTACTCGAAGCCTTATGAGTGTTGGAACCCCCTGGAAAGGGTGCAGTAAAATTACTCGTTCCGATAATACAAAGCCAACAGTTGAGAAAACCTCGCCTAGAGTTGGGTTTACCGTATTCTTATAGACCTCGTAGAGTAATTTGCTAGAGTCTATCCGAATCCAAACTCAACCTTCAGCCAGAGTTTATTCGACGGTCAAAGGCAGCAGGTTTACTTACAATACGCTATATAACGCCGAAAGTTAAGCCGACCTCGTCCACATTTTGGCCCAGCGTATTTTCATTGACATTGTTGAATAATTTGAAAGATTCTTTCCGACTTCCGGCACAACCTTCGGCCAGAGTTAAACCGACGGTTAAGTGCAGTAAGGTTACTTGCACTATGCAATATAACGCTGACAGTCGGAGCAGCCTGGCCCAGAATCGGACCAACCGTACTTAAAGTCTTCTTCCAAAACATAATTCGCCAGAGTGGCATTACGCCAACGATCGAACTAACCTATCTCAGGTTCGAGCCGACCCACAGTGGTTACAAATGCCTAAGAAGCCGCCAAAAGTCGAAAAAACAAATTTTTTATTATTGTTTTCTAGAGTTTGCATTCACTCATTATTATTTTTAGACTCTGAAAAAGCAGCGAAGAGAGTCTGAATCTTTTTATAAGGTTCTTTGGCTCTCTCTAAAGTTATGCTTCCTAGACGGAAAATTTCACTTTCTCCAAGCGTCAATAAATTCTTAATAACTGTTTGAAAATTTTAATACCAGATTCGTAATAAGCGACTTCAAAAACCCCCTTACACCAAATTTAAAAAAGTGAAAACTTTATTTAGCCTACTCGTCCACCATATTGGATCCGTCATTTTGTTTTTGAAATTATGGAAACCAGATTCGTTGTCAGCGACCTCGAAAACCCACGTATAACAATCTTGAAAAGAATCAAAACTTTATTTAGCCTACTCGTGCACCATATTGGATCCGCTATTTTGTTTTTCAAATTTTGGAAACCGGATTCGTTGTCAGCGACCTCTAAAACCCCTTAAACCAATTTCGAAAAGAATCAAATCTTTATTCAGCATACTCGTCGACCATACTGGATCCGCCATTTTGTTTTTGAAATTTCCGACACCGAAACCGTAATGAGCGACCTCGAAAACCACTGAGTAAGGAAATTCGGCCTTTTTTATGAAGATTTTATAGTTTTGGCCATTTTCTAGGCATTTGGATCCACTCTGCGACCGTATATTTGAAGTTCTCCTATGAAAGAGTATTTTTCTCAATGTACCTAAGTTTTCTTGTGAGTGACCTTGCCAAGAAGTTTAAATGTCCCAACTATTGCGGTTTCCTTATTACTGCAATATTCATATATATGGTTTATATTTAGAGGCAAATAAACAAAAAACATTGTGGGGCTTGATTTACAACTTTTTGATGGGAAAAACTTCGTTCAAAAAAATGCAAGCTAGAAATTCTTAGTTGTGATAACGAAGCAACGTCAACCCAATTCTTCCATTCCACTTCAAGATATAAGTTAAACATGCGATGAATGAAGTAGGTCATAAATATCCTAGAGGAAAAGAGGAAGGGAGATGAAGGTTTATTTGGGACCTTGGAATGGAGGAGGAGAAAACAAGGAAGTTCAGAGAAACAATGAAGGAAAAGTATCCTAAAAGGTGGAATAAAGAGAGAGGTAGGTGACTTGGAAGAAAGGTCCAAGAAGGTAGTAAAAAGACAATATACAATTAAAATCCAAAGAGTAAAGGAGAAACAATGAGGAACGGATATATTGATAAAAAAAGTAAGCAGTATAAAAAAAAGTAATGGAAAATGTAAGAGAACAGTGGTAAGGGGAGATTTACAAGAGGAAGTTCAATCGACGAAAACGAGAGTATGAGGGGGACTTGAATTGAAAAAAGGCAACAGAAGGAGGAAAGGTATATGGAGGTGGCAGGGAAAGCAGTCAATGAAATAAAGGTTGAGAGGTGATCAACAGGAAAATAAGAAGAAGGAAGAGTGTCAATGCGCATATACATATGAGTGGTTGCGCGGAGTACTCTAGTGAATTGTCAGGGGGTAAAAAAGGGTAAGAGGATAAAAAAATGGTGATGAAAAGAGGGATAAGAAAGGAATGTTATACGCATGGGAAGAGGGAAATGAGGCTTGCTCTTGAGTATAGAGAGGGGAAGGAATGAGAGGAGATATTTAGAGAGACTGTCACATAATATGTCAAGGAGAAGGATATTCTGGAGTATATTCCGCTCAATCATAGGTTATCAAATCTATGCAGATGTGCTCAGGAATAGGTTAACAAGTCAGGTAGGAAAAAGGGGAAGTATTCCACAAATCCAGACAGGCCGAATGGTAAGGTTAAGTTTTGAGTCCGCTCTTCTTTGTTGTAATATTGGCAGACTTACAAGGAGAGCCGGAGGAGAAAGGATTAGGAGGCAAGATTTCAGGAAGTTTAAATCTTAACTCTTAGGCATATGCGAATAATGCTGTACTTTTAGCAGATAACGCGAGAGGATTCAGATTTCTGTTGAGAGTATTCGAAGAGTACGTAAAGGGAAAAGATCTACCGAAAAATGTGAGCAAGACGAAGATGTAAATGAAAAAGAGGATGTAGTCTGCTACTAAAACAATGCATATAGTTCAGAAAATAGAAGAAGGAAGTTTTAAGGACGATTGAAGAATGGAAATTTGAATGTTTGATGTCCAAGTATGCGCAGTTTTGTGCTATGGAGAAGATATATATGGATGTACGGAGCGGAATCGAGGGGGAAGTAAGTTTCTACGACATATTCTTGAAGTGAGGCATTGAGGTTAGCTGGAGTTGTCTAGAATGTATGCTCAGAGGAGAACTAAGAAGAGAGGAATTGGTATTTCGGAAATTTAAGAGAGCGTGAAAGTTCAGGGAAGTAGATGAAGGAGGGAGGATAGATAAAAATCGCACACGCATGCCTAGATGAGTTAAGGTTCAGAGACAGGAGAGGTTTTACGGAATTCCTAAGATAGGAAAGAGAAAGACAGCGAATAAAAGGAGAGTAAGAGGAGGTAGGCCCTGAAGAATAAAAATGGACGAATATAGGGAACCACAGTACTTGAGATGTTATGGAATGTGCAAAACGGCTAGGGGGACCAGTATACCTGGCAAAGTTAAAAAAAGAGAATATGTGGAATTGAGTGATCTTTTGGACTGAAGGAGAAAGGAAGGAAAGACGGGAGAATGATAAATAGAAGAAAGCAGAAAGGGAAGGGAGAAAGGTGTGAATGGGAAATATGTTACTGGAATGTAACAGTATTGGAGAGGAAAGATAGGTAATTTAGGAGGAATTTGGAACAGTGGGAGGTGATGGTGTTGATGGAAACGTGGCTAAATGGAAGAGGATGGGGAAGAGTGAGAGGAAGGTTACAAGAGGTTACAGTTGGCAGTGCCAAAATGCAAAGAGAGGGAATAGGAAAGGCAGAGTAATGGGAGGAATGGTGATGGGAATAAAGAAGGAATATCTAAAAGAGCAAGATATGAGTGGGATGAAGGAAGGAATTGAAGAATTATTGGTAGAAGAGATAGATATGGGAGGAGAGAGATAGAATATAGTGGGAGTGTATGTGAACAGAGATATGCAGGAGAAAACTAAGGAGATAAAAGAAATGATGGAAAAAAACGAGCAGGGAGTTAGGACTGTGATAGGATGAGATTTTAACTTAAGAACAGGACATGAAGGAGGAAGGGAATGAGGGGAAGAGAGAAAAAGAAAATCCAAAGACAAGATACTGAATGGGAAAGTGAAGATATTGTTCAGATGCTGAGAGGAAATGGGATGGTTTATCATGAAAGAAAATATAGGGAGGGATGAGAAAGGTAAATATACATGTTCGGGAGGCCAAAAGAGAACGGTCATTGCCTATGTCATAGTAGAAGACGAGGCAACAGAGAAGGTCAAGAAACTAGAGGTAAGAGAATATATGGATTCTGATCACTCTTCATTAATATGACGTTAGAGGGTAATAAGACTGCTGGAGATACGGATAAAAAGAAAGTTATGATAAATTGAACAGGAGAAGGGGATTGGTCAATAGAAGGAAAAGAGCAATCCCAAGAGAAGCTGGAGGTGTTAAAAATGGGAGAAGGAAACGTAAATGAGGAGATCGAAATAATTATCGGAGAACTGAAAGGAGTGTTAGAGGAAACAAGCAAGAAAGAGGTTCAGGAGAGGGGGGAGGGAACAGAAATGGATGGGATGATGAATGTGGAGGAAAAGAAATATGTGAAAAAAGAACTAAAAAGATGGAGGAAAGGAGGAAATAGTGGTGATGAGTATAGAAGGAAAAAGAAGGAATATACTAAAATGTGTGATATGAAATGGGAGGAGGGAAATAGGAGGTATGGGAAAAAGGCGGAAGAGGCTTGAATAGGTTTGAAAAGTAGTTAATTAAGAAAGAAAAAGAAGAAAAAGGGTGAACAAAGATATTGAGATGGGAGAATGGAAGGAATTTTTGGGGATTCGCTAGGAGGGGAAAAAATTAAGCTAGAAGGGAAGGAAGAGAGGGGAGAGAAATAGACGAGGAATAAGACATAACAAGAGAAGAAATAATCAATGTGTTAGAAATAATGAAGGAGGAAAAAGCTCAAGGTCTGGATGAAATTCCAAAGGGAGTATTAAAATATGGGG
>WSXT02177521.1:0-21666 GCA_011762715.2 Neuroterus valhalla | reverse complement strand
CAATCAATCATCAATCAATCATCAATCAATCATCAATCAATCATCAATCAATCATCAATCAATCGTCAATCAATCATTAATCAATCATCAATCAATCATTATCTATCATCAACCAATCCATCAATCATTCATAAATCAATTAATCATCAACCAATCATTATCAATCATCAATCAATCATCAAACAATCATCATTAAATCATCAAATTAATCAATCATCAATCAATCATTATCAATAACTAATCAATCGCCAATCAATAAGCAATCAATCATCGATCAATAATTAATCAATCATCAATCAATATTCATCACTTCATCATTTATCAATTAATAATCAATCATTTTAAATTTACGTTTTTGAAGTGGCGGTCATGGCGATGATGTTTTTCGTTTTTGAATGGCAGCAATTCATGGCAAGGGGCGCGTTGGCCGCGCTGCCTTGCGGCGAAAATCGGCGATACCATAATTTAGTATATATAGGTATATCTCTAATGCTGAAGGAGAATCTCGAGTATTCACAGTCGCGACAAAGTTCTGTATGATATTCTCAGTTGGTTTGACAATTTTTTTTTTTTTTTTTTTCAATAATTCTATCGATCTCAAGTGAGATTATTGATTTGAAAAAAGACCCAGATCCGTCGCGTACACTCAGTTGAGAATCATCCTCAAAGATATGTCGGAAGATATTAATATTTTCATAAATCATAAAAAAGAGGCAAAATTAAATAGATAACATTTGAACTATTTTTCTTCATGAACTGGATTGAATTCAATGCCGTTGATCTTTGAACCTGAAAATTATTCGCATACTTTTTCAGAAAGAATACAGCTTTTATCTTTCTCCTCTAGTTACAATTGACAATGACACAGGCATATCAAGTCTCTCATCTGCCCGGTTTTCATAAAAGGTACCAATTTAACGATTAATCACATAAATAAAAAAATATAGGAGAATAAAATAATAGGAAATGGATGGAGCTTCCAAAACTATTAAAATATGTATTGATCGTGAGATTGTAAAAGGTTTGGAAAAATAATTAAAAGTTATAAAACCGGGCAGATGAGAGACTTGATATGCCTGTGTCATTGTCAATTGTAACTAGAGAAGAAAAATAAAAGCCGTATTCTTTCTGACAAAGTATGCGAATGATTTTCAGGTTCAAAGATCAACGGCATCAAATTCACTCCAGTTCATGAAGAAAAATAGTTCAAATATTATTTATTTAACGGCTTCCAGAGAGAATTTCCTGGGTAGTGTCAGACCATTCCCAGGAGATGGTCTGACACTATTCAGGAAATTCTTTCTGGAAGCCGATAGGCATTTGGAGGGTTGCACCCGTCGCAACGAGGAGGATGGAAGGGGGGCGGGTTCATCAAGGGAGTCAGCTGCTAACGAATCAGGTCCTGTCGGAGACTGTACTATGAGTACGTTAACGGTGGAGTGTACGTAGGCATATAGTGTCGAAATACAGAAGAAAGTCCATACCTACGGGTGCGACGACTAAAGTCCACATGAAAATGTGGCAAAACAGGTGTAACCCAAGAAACTGAAGTGATTATTTATTTAATTTTGTCACCTTTTTATGATTTATGAAAATATTAATATCTTCGACATTTCTTTGAAGATGATTCTCAACTGAGTGTACGCGACGGATCTGGGTCTTTTTTCGAATACATTATTACGAAATTTCTCTCACCTTCCCAAATTTCCTTTTGGAAAGTTTTTTTGGAGGTCATAATCACGTAATGAAATAATGTTTGCGAAAACAACTTTTTCCCATCGAAAAGTCTTGCCTCGTTCAACCCTATATCTATTGCTTATTTTCAGAAATTACTCAAGGTAAAAGAGCACTCTTCAAGTAAGATTGTATTGAATTCCAGGAAGATTTCGAGATAAACGATTTAGAGAACATTCAGGAAAACCGAATTTCTGTTATGTCCATTCTCTTTTCGAAATAAATTGTATCTACTTCGAATCTAAGTCTTGAAAAAATATACAGTGCTGTATTTTCAGCGGATACGAGTGAAATCACGGTGAAATTTGACTATTTTGAGTTATAACATCACAGATATTTCCCAAAATTGTTCAGTACAAGAGATTGCTATATTCAAGAGAAAACAACAACAGAAGTTAATTCTTACGAAAGGTGTATTAAAAGTCTCAAACGTATCACTATGGTCAGTGTTGGATTTACACTAGGGGCCTTCGGGGCCCAGGCCCAGGGCAGCAAATTTTGGCGGGCGGCAAGTATTTGGTTAAGATCATTTCCGAGTGAACACTTTTAACGTGTTTATTGAAAACCTCGATTCTGGATTGAGAATGAGATGCACAGCATATAAATAATTGATTGAAAATTATCAGTTATTCCTCATTCTGGCTATCTTAGCCCCAGTAAAATTCGATAGAAGTCAAAACATTTGAGAAACATTTATTCTTCAGGCCTCGAGTCTTGGACGGGTACCAAAATGTTAATCGAAGATCTTGAAAGAATTTTGATAAAAGATTCCAAACTTTTCAATACTAATTGCAAATGAGTCTTGTAATTCTCAATGATAGTATAGGAAAATAGTTGAGATTTTTCTATACAAAACTTGAATAAGAAGCCGAACCCAGTTCACAAATTCACAATTTTGAATTAAAACAAATCAACTTGAAATTATAAAAAGAATCAAAAAGAATTCCTCACCATGACTCAGTACAGGTTTTTATAAGCTATTTATATTTATTTTCAAAGAGTGTTTATAGAATTACTCTTTGAATTAATAAACAAAATTTCCATCCGCAAATCTCATAAAAAATTACTCACAGTACAAGCCGATTGGAGTCTTTCATAACTGTCTAGATAAATTTTTGGGCTCCTAATTAACAAAGTAAAAAACTATGTTTCTCAAAAAATTTAATTATTCTTTCCGGATGTCAAAAAGTTTGTACTTCAACATCCCTCCATATTCTTATGTACCATAAGCAAGAAGTTAAATTTTCATGCAAAATAAAATAAATTTTCTACCACGAAGATGAATCTTGCCTCGAAAAAGACGAATTTTCGGGAAAAAACCATTTTTCAATAAACATCTAATGAAGATTTGACATTTTTAACCCAAATATATGATATTTCAACAAAAAAGTGAATTTCCAAACATAAATATGAATTTGTACCAGAACGTGAGAGTCGTAAATCAAAAATATGATTTTTTAAATAAGGAGAGTTATTTTCTGGTAATTAGTTTAAAATTTGAAAAAAGAATTCATTTTCTTTTAATTTGATTTTGAGAAGTAAGAAGAATTCAAGAATGAATGCGATATCTTCTTTTATAACTAACAAAATGGATTTTTTAGGATCCAATCACAAGTATTTTTTATGTGTTTATTTAAAGTTATTCCAGAAAAAAGTGTTCAATATCTTGTTTCATAACTAACTGGACTATGATGGACTTTTTGGGCTCCAAATCAACTAAGTACAAGACGATGTTTCAACGAAAGAGTTAAATTTTCAGACCAAAAGGTAAATCTTCAAAATAGAAGATGATTATTGTCCCAAAAAAAAACAAGTTTTCCAGAAAATACATCAATTTTCAACAAAACTTTTGTATTCCTAAGTCAACGATACGAATCATCTAAAGAAGATTGGAATTTTCCACCCAAATAGCGACGAGTTGGCAATATCGCCACACTGGGGGATACCTCACCTTTTCCGATCTATCAAGTTAACCCACTCGCCTAAGATGGGACTTTGTGCTCCGTCTCGCTAATTCTTACGTCCATGATCTTAACTTATTATTTAAGAGTGATTTAAACTATACGAAATGCCGAAAGTAAAAAGAACTCTTCGGTTCGGAAGCATCGAGCAATTTTCAGCATTCCAAAATTCCAGAACGAAAATGAAAGTAAGTAAATAAATCGTAATTAATTTATGCTCATGACTTAATAATCTTAAACCTCGCAATAAATTAAATGTATGGAATTTTTCATTTATGCAGTATTTTAAATAATGCTTACCGTGATTTAAGTACCAAAAGAGGAATAAGCAAAATTCCAATAAGACTAAAAAGTTTAAATTAGTGGTTGGAGATTTCCATCATTTTTATATTTTCTTGAAATAAAATTTTAAAGAGGAATGGAGCTTATAATTGCTTGATACTATTAATGAGACAACGTTTACGAACTTGAATAAAACATTCTACTGTAAAATGAATAATCTTCGTAACCTAATTCTTTCATTGAAGACAATATACATATAAATTTTTTTATTCATTTATTCAATTTTTTAATAAATAGCATGTACTTGAATAATAGAATACTTTGATAATTGAATAATTGTAAATAATTGTGTTTAAAATTAGGTTTACCAGAACTCTCATGGTCACCTTTTTTTTATTTATGTTCTAGAATCATTCAATTTTGTAGACGTCAACTTCGTCTGGCAGCATTGCTCCTATTTAGTTATATGAAAATTCGAATTTGCGCTCCAAAAGCGAGGATGATAATCACGCTGCACCAAGATAGGCCACCTAAGTCTCAAGTATCGTACAACATTTTATAGCACTGAATAACCTAAATTCGCACTCACGGTTCGTCTATCCGTGACTGCAAATAGGTTAGTACAGCACCGTGAAGTTAGGGCCCGAGCGGTAGCGAAATTCATAAGCACGGTGCCATAATAACCTGTTTAAGTCACGCATAGGCGTTACTTATGTGCGCATTCGAGTCACACAGTGCTATAAATTTTGTTTCGCTTCCCAAAAAAATCATTTTAATGCAATATTGAACAGTGAATGTTTTTGTAGATGATTTGGAGTGCGAAATAACTTTTCCTTATGACAAATCAAGCCCTCCTGAAAATTTCGAATTCCGGAATTGATCCGAACTCATCCGAAATCGATCTGATTCAAGAATTTTTTCCGAAAAGTGTCCGATCTAATCCGGAAACTGTACTTAACGAATTTAAAATTAGTCTGGCTGAGTCCGGAGACTGTCCTGACAAAAAAATTTAACTCCGGAAAAGTCCGCTGTCATTTGAAATGAGTCCGGAATTTAGAACCTGAAATTATTTTTGTTGGAGTGAAAACGGGAAGTGACCCGTTTAAGTCTAAAATCTGTGCGTTCGAAAATATAAGACTCCGAAAATAGTCTGGCTTAATCCGAAATGAGTCCGGAATCAGAAGCTGATATTATTATTGTTAATGTAAAAACGGAAAGTGGTCCGCTTAAATTCGAAATCTGTCTGGTCAAAAACATTGACTCCGTTAATAGTCCGGTCCTATTAGAAGTTATTCCTGAATTCAGAACCTGAGTTTATTTTTGTTTTAAGTAAAACGGAAAGTGGTCCGATTAAATCTGAAATCTGTCCATTTGAAAACATAGACTCCGAAATTAGTCTAGCTCCATCCAAAATCGGTCCGGAGTTTAGGACCTGAGATTATTTGTGTAAAAGTAAAAGCGGAAAGTGGTCCGATTAAATTCGAAATCTGTCTGGTCAAAAACATTGACTCCGTAAATAGTCCGGTCCTATTCGAAATTAGTCCTGAATTCAAAACCTGAGTTTATTTTTGTTTTAAGTAAAACGGAAATTGATCCGATTAAATCCGAATGTGTCCATTTAAAAACGAAGACTCCGAAATTAGTCCGGCTCTATCTGAAATGGGCTCAGAGTTCAGAACCTGAGATGATTATTGTGAAAGTGAAAACGCAAAGTGGTCCAATTAAATACAAAATCTGGTCGAAAACATCGATTCCGTAAATAGTCAGGTCCTATCCGGAATTGGTCCGGAATTCAGAACCTGAGATTATTTTTATTAAAGTGGAAACAGAAAGTGATCCGATTAAATCCAAAATCTGTCTGGTCAAAAACATCGACTCCACAAATAGTCCGGCTCTATCCAAACTCAGTCCGGAATTCAGAACCTGTGATTATTTTTCCTAAATTTAAAAAGGGGAGTGGTCCGATTGAATCCGAAATAATTCCGGAATATAGAACCTGAGAATATTTTTGTTGAAGTGAAAACGGAAAGTGGTCCAATTAAATCCGAAATCTGTCTAGTCAAAAACTTCAACCCCGCAAATAGTGCGGCTCTCTCCGGATTCGGTCACGAATTCAGAACCTGAATCGGTCCGGAATTCAGAACCTGAGATTATTTTTTAAAGTGAAAACGGAAAGTCGTCCGATTAAATCAGAAAACTGTCCGTTCAAAAACATCGACTCCAGGAGTACTCTGGCTCTATCTGAAATCAGTCCAGAACTCAGAACTTGAAATTATTTTCATTGAAGTCAAGAACGGAAAGTGATTCGAATAAATCCGAAATCAGTACGTTCAAAAACATCGACTCCGTAAATAGTCCGGTCCTATCCGAAATCGAATTTCAGTGTAGAACTTATATTAATTTTCCAATGTAAATTTTTCATGGATCACTAATAGATACTATATCACTTTATGATACACGTACTCGATTTCCCTACACTGAGGAACTTTATATTAGAAAAATTATTAAAATAGGTAGTGAATTGGCGCAAAACGCTCAAATTTCGGAATTTTAATATTCAATAAATAAGTTGTACTATTTTCATAAGAAGGTTTCCTATTTGATAATAGCAAGCTTTACTATTTTCTGTTGTAAAATCTGATATAGGACGAATTATTAGAGAAATTAATAAATTGTACAAAGAAAATAGGAGTAGTAAGCATTTTAAATAACATGATGCACTAACTATGCAAGAAAAATTACTATCTTCTGCAATAACACGATGTATATTAAAGACATTTCATACTTTTGGAATGGGGTTAACACCAATTATCAAAATTGATTCGAAAAATCACTAACTGATTTAGCAGAAGACATCAAGCCATGGACCTAGCGCAGCCAAGCGTATTCGACGTGTGTCGATCTCCGATCAACGGATTCATAGGTTTTTGTTTTCAAACGTATTTGTGCTCGTGGCTATGTTTTGCATCACATGGTGCTTTCAGTTTTCGGTATTTTTCGGCTTTGTGCTTCATGTCAGTTGCTCAATAAACAAAATTTGAAATTTTGGTTCCAAGATTATAAATCAATAAATTAATTATTTGATTGAATAATAAATTAATGAAATCATCGGAACCAATGAACTTTCTATCATCTAGGTCATATGGATGTTCTCATTCCCATCTCTCATAATGTTCTGTAGATGAATGGAACTTCGCCCGATTGCTGCCCCGAAGACGCGTGTTCGATTCCTGCCAGCTTCTTTTCCTCCCAACGTGATTTTTCGGTTTCAGCTTATAATTCAATAATATTATATGTTTTCAGAGTACACAAATATATATTTTCAAATGTTTGCAATTTCGAAATTAAATTAATATGAAATTATGTTAATGTATAATACTGTGTAGTGTATATATTCAGTTTCTCGTAGCACTTAAAAAGTTAAACAATTTATCCTAATCATTTTTTCCGATAAAAACAAAATTGTCAGAGTTATGGCACTTTCAAAATTCAAAAATATAAAAGAAAATGAAAATTATTAGCCAAGTAACGCAAGATTGAAAAGAAAGTCAATGAGAAAAAATGTTTCTTCTTGGGAGGCCTGCAAGACTGTGAATACAATTTTCGGAATTTTTCCAAAAAATCGAAAATTCCAATTTTGATCGCCGAAAAAATAATAAAAATAATCAAACGAATTCTTTCCGGATTGATTGGATCCGTCACACCGGACAACTTTCGGATTCTACCGGATCAAAACGAGATTTAATTTCGTGCACCTTCCGTCGGACAAATTGCGGACACATTCGGATAGAATCCAGAGGATAAAAACCAGGTCACGTTTCGGACAAATCCGGACCAATTCCGGAATCCGAAATTTGTCCGAAACTTGTCCGAAATTTTTAGAGTTCGTCCATCACTAGTGAGCTAGTGAGTTCAAGAAGTTTACGTCCCAGACTTTGCAGCAGTGCCTTCAAGGCAAAGTCACAATTCTCTAACCGTTTCTCGAAACGTTTTCAATTTGAGAAGTGCTTCGAAGTTCAAAGTATGTTTATTCATTCTCTTCTATCTCATAGTGATTGCACATAAATAAATAACGATTGCTGTATTCATCTAGAAAAAGATGGTATGTATTTGACCTGTTTTTTCAGTTCAAGCGAGTATAACCTTAATTTTCTTTGGCATTTATTTTTAGAAATATAAAGTCTTATCTTTGCTTCTAAATCTATTGTTAACAAGAATGCAGTTAAGAATTTGTACTTAAAGTTCGGAAGTAAATATTCTTAAATTTCGAAATTAGCTCCCGCTATGATGCGTGAATATAAGGGTGCCCTCATGTTTTACTTTTCAAATTTATTCCTCCTCAACGTCATGTTCTAACTATTATTCAATTGTTTCAACATTTCCCATCTTTTGAAACATTTTTCTTCCTTGGAAAAGTCACGAAATGAACATATTTTCTAGACAGCATGACTTATTTAACAAATGATGGCAATAAGATAATTTTTTCAAATAATTTCACGTTTATATAAATAATATGTATTTGTTCAAGCATATGGTTTACATGGATAAACTAGATGAGCATTCTACATCAGTAAACTTTTGACATATTCCAATATTTTTTGGTGCTAATTTTTTTTTCCAAGATCACATATTCGTGTTCAAAAAGATTGGGATTGCTTAGACAATTTCCCCCTGTTCAAATATTTTATTCTTGTTATTCTCCGAAATATAAACATATTTTTAAGTACTACTTTGCGTTTCAAGGATGTTCAAAAAATTTACAATTCTTAGAAGCAATATTTTCTAGACACAGAACATATACTCCAAAAACTTCGACTTTATTAGGATAATTTTTCAATTGTTTAAACAAATTATTTCATCAATATTATTGATCAAATATCTTATACGGTCCAGAAAATACGTTTATTTTGTGATGTAACCAAAACGGATTCTCTGGGCCTACTTTATGACAAGAAAAATCATATTCGGAAATCCATCAATAATAATATGAACAATAATAGGAATTTCACATGTGCTATTGTATTCTTGGTAAGCAATTTATTATTACAGTGCTGAATTTCATTATATAATTATAATTTGACGTGAAGCTCTTTTTGAAATTTTGAGTTTTTATATTCAACAGGCGTTTTTCGTGAAAAATACAAAGCCACTGAATAAGAAGTATTCTCTCTTCTTGGAACAGTTTTTATCAATTCCAAAAATTTGGATGGCAATCGAAGGATGAGGGTGGCAACAAACAATCCAGTGCAGGAATGAGATTATTCTAAAAATTCTCAACTGATTAAAATATCCCTTTTGAATAAACAGTTCCACCTATGTTGAGATTTTCAATCATTTTTTATTGAAAAAAAATTATTTCAATGTGGCTGAGACTAGAAAAATACATCAAACCAAGTTAGGGCCAAGTCAGTCAGTAAGTTAGGCTCTGACCGGTTAGGTATTTCATTTGTGGTTTAGTCCTGTCTAGATCCCTAATTTATGGCCAAGTTCTACCTGGTTTGGGCCCAGCTAGCGCCAAGACCAAATTTCCGCACGGACTGTTCAGCCATTGCGATTGTATGTTCTGGGTATGTTTATATTGTTACGCGTTGTCATCCATTTATGATCAATTAACTTCATTATTCCCTCAAATATAAAAATTGATTGACGAAGATTTGCAATTCTTTATGAATTATTTATGCCAATAAAAATTTTCTCTTGCAACATACAATGATTCTCTTCGTCGATCATGTGGATGGCCATTAAAAGGTATTTTATGTACGCTTTAAAAAGGGCCGGCATTTTTCATGGCGATTTTAGCGGCAATCCTGGTTGATTATTATTTATTAGTCGTTTGATGTTCTTTTAGATCAGTTGATATCATTAAAGAACATTATCTATGTGTTACTTTGCTAGTTTAAACATTAGTTCAAATCTAAAGTGTATTTAATGCGTGGCATAAGGTAAAAGATCGATGGATTGTCACGCAATAAAATTTTTAATTAATTGACTTAAAGAAATAAAAAAAGTAGTATACTCTAAAAACTAATAATACATGTCTCGTAAAAGCAGTAGTTTATAACATGGATCTTCGAAGTAATAAATAATAATCACAAATTTTCTTTTCAGGGATGAGCAATCACTTAGGAGAATGTTTTCTCCAGAAATCCATCCGGGTTGTGTGGAACTTTTTTGCAAGCAAAACACTAGGATTCGTATTATTGTGAATACTGCCAATCTGGAGGTGGACAGGATGCTCAGAAGTATAAGGTTTCCACATATCAGATTTACTCAATTCATTTGATGTTGGTTTTCTAGGATCATGAGAACATTCTATTACGTTGAGGATGTTCGAAATGTGTGGAAATGGGAGAAAGGTTCGAACAGCATACAGAAGACTTTCGTTCAGCTGAACCGCTACGCGACGTAAACATCCGTTTAGCTGAACTCGAGAGAAATTCCTACCACTGTCCCCCTCCGCATGGGTGTTTCTAGAGGTTACTTCTAATTGGTTGCTATCGTCAGTTGCCGTGTCTAATCGAGAGTAGTAGGGGTAGAGGGGGCCGCTCGAGTTCAGCTTAACGAGCGTGGAAGCGTTCATGTAAATGGAACTTCAGCTAAACGAGAGTTCAGCTAAACGGAAGTATTCTGTACTTATGCTTCCAGTTAGAATAGATTTAAATTGTAATTATGTAGGCTCGGAAAAGTTACATTGTAAAACACTAACCCATTCGATGCAAAGGATGTCCACATGTCTACCATTAGTTTGCTAATTAATATGTCCGTTTTCGTATGACTTAAATTTGTAGATTCCAAAAGCTGAGGAGGAACCGAAAATATGTAACGCACCTCTTCTTCATGACCAACACCATTATGTTGGTTGTTTTTCGTTTTAGAATAAGGACCCACTATTGCTCCCAGGTATCCAAAATTATAAAAATAGTTAGAACTATTCATTTTTGGTGTTACTTTCTGCAACATCGTCAATTGTGGGTAGTGGAAAAAACCATCACTGACCAGTCTTGTGAGGCTTCCCAAAAACTGTGAAAAAAAAAATTTACATTCAGAGATTATAAAATTGAATATATTATTATGTTGCCATTCATCAATTTTCTAACGTTTTTGGTATAACTCAACCGGCTTTCAAACCAAAATCAATTTTTTGAACCATAGAATTCAATATTGTTAGGGTATTTCACATACCTCATATTTCTCGGTGGAAATTAATGTGTTATTGAAATAAAAGTCCTTCACAGCTGCTGTAAATTCTTGTTTATCTTGAGATTCAAAGTAGTAATCAGCAAAATATTTAATCAAATTATCAAGAGCTAATTTGACGATACCGTACAACACATCATTCGCATATAAACCTGATATCAGAAAATAGACAAAAATGATTGAACTATGATTTTATATCTCGGGTTATAAAATATAAGTATGTCTTAATAAAGAAACCTAATTTTCATAGTACGTGCAATGAAAATTCGATTTTCGCCGCCTCTTGAGCGATGCGAACATGTCGGATTACTGCCGAGATTTCTATTCGCGACTAGAGGCGAATAGAAATCAGCTAAAGCGGCGAAAGTAAATTAGCTGCGCAAGAAGAAGAAATTTGAGAGTGTTTCTGTATTGGCATCACTGAGTCGCGCGCGTAATAGGCGTCAATAATGCCAACCCGTTACCGTAATCATATATGTGATTGTCACCTGTTGTCAACCATAACCTTAAAACTCTAATTTTCTTATTTCGCTATCACTTAAGAGTCGTCGAAAGCCGAGTTTTCGATGCACCTTTTATGAAGAATATCGTACATGGCAAGTGGCGAATGGCGGAGATCACTGACTCGTGTAGTGCTCATTAATCTCAGCCATTCGCCACTCGCCATATAATTATTGAAACTCTTGAAAAGGACTCACTACTAGTAAGAAAGAGCCCTTCATCGCTTGTAACCCCACTGATGAATGGTAAATCCTTCATTTGGTGTTTGTCTACGAGATTTTCTGGACTATCAGTTAGAAATGCACCTTTAGCATCAGGCTCGTCAGTAGGTGTCCAAGTTAATTGAGCGAAACGTGCAAGCGTACCAAATATTGAACTCGTGTTTATCAAACTTTTAACACTTTTTTTCCGGAGACACTCAACAGTACTATGAGAAGTGAAGAATGGGCAAAAAACTAATGCAGCGATTCCCTTGATAAATGTGACATAGTTAGTACTTCTTTGGTACGCCCATGGTGACAAATTCGGACCACTTTGAATTATGTACCGGTGGAAAAGACCTGTAAATATATCAAATGGAAGTTATTATAAAATAATATTTTCCGAAATTCATTATGTGACAAAAAAAAATCTTACCAGTACTTGCTTTGGAAATTGCATGAAGAGAAACGCATGCACCTCCAGCACTTTGCCCAAATAATGTCACCAGATTTGAATCACCTCCAAATGCTCGGATATTTTTCTGGACCCATTGCAATGCCAAAACTTGATCTTTCATACCGAAATTACCTGGGGCTATTGAGTCGCCAGTACTCAAGAATCCGAAAATTCCGAGTCTATAATTTATGGTAACTAAAATCACATCCTTGTCCAAAAGGTATTGAGCACCAAACATATTACTGCTACCACTAATGAAACTACCCCCATGAATCCATACCATCACTGGTAACAAAGTATTGTTGGCCTGCGAAATTGATGACAGTAATTGATTCAGAATCACTCGTAAGGAAAATAATTTATAATCATTTATGATTCAGATAATATAAAGATTAGTTTAGATTAAAATTACTCACCGATTGCGAATTGAATTCAAGTCGAGGTGTGTAAACATTCAGGAAGAGACAATCTTCCTTCCCCTTTATCTGGCCCTTGTCATTCTGAACACATATATTTCCAAACGAATTCGCTGGTCTTATTCCACTCCATTTATCTGCTGGTACAGGATTTGCAAACCTTAATTTAAAAGAAAAAGTTCTCAGTTTGATTATGGTGTCTTTTTCTGAAATTCTGTTGTGGAGAAATATTTACGGAAAATATTATTGTCATAACGTATTCCGTTTTTCTTTAAGGGCATCGAATAAAATAACTCTGAATGTTTGTGGCGACGCCAATGCACTGTTACATCAGACAATACGTCTGCACGGGAGATGGCAGATAACTTTCAATTTCACACCGGGAATTTTATGATTTTGCACAACTGCGGCTTTCATGAAACATTCGCGGGTTATACATGAAATTTTATAAGTTCCAGCTATAAGTTAATAAGAAAGAATTTCGCGAATAATAACGCACAAAGCCGTGATTTGGGGCCAAAGTTTACCAAAACCATCCGAAAATGATGAAGGTTTGAAATCTAGAGCATCAGACATTCACTGTAGCGCCATCAACGACATGTTACCGCCCGGAAATTTTCTTTCACTCGCGTACTCACACGTTAGCGCAAGATACACGATGATAATGATCGAAAATTATAAATAAATTTGCAAAAAATTGTAGACCTGGACAAATTTTATTGCAAATATATTTATATGAAAAATTGAAAGAGGGTTGGATTTTCTTATTCATAAATTTATAAGCTGCAAATCAGTATTTGCTAATCTGATGAAAACAAATTATGCGAATTTTTTATAAAGTCCGCAAAACTAAAAATCATGTGGAAAAACTAATTCAATATCTATTTATCGAGAAACAAATTATTTATCCCATTTATTTATTGCAAAAGCTACTCTATTCATAAATTAGCTACTTTAAGAAATATTTTTTCAAAAATTATAAATAAATGTGCAATGAAATTCTAAACTTGACCAAATTGCATGTTTACTTATATTGAAGCTTAAAAAAAATTATAAAGTACTGAATTTATTTACTTATAATATTATAGGTTTTATATAGTTTTAGTTTCTCCATTTACTAGAAACTATAAATTTGTTCTTTCTTGCCATAAGCTATGAAAAATTGTAAACAATCATCTGGAAAAACAATTTACCTATTTGTTCAGGCAGAAATAATCCAATCATGTATCATCGTGTATCATGCGGCATTGTATTAGTACGCGAGTGATACAAATTTTCGGTCGGTAACATGTCGTTGATGGCGCTACAGTGAATTTCTGACGTTCTAAAAGTCAAACGTTCATCATTTTCGAATGGTGCTGTTGAACTATGGCCTCAAATTACGGACTTGTGCCTTATCATTCGCGAAATTCTTTCTTATTGACTTATAGCGTGGAGTTATAGAATTTCATGTATAATCCGCGAATGTTTTATGAATGCCGTAGTTGTGCATAATCATAAGATTTCCAGCGTGAAATTTTAATTTATTTGTTATCTCCTGAGCAGACATGTTTTCTGCTGCGATAGTTACATGAGCGTAACCGTAGAGGGAACACTCATATTCCAGAGTCGGTTTGTGCAATGCCCCTGATGCACGAAAATCCTACAAATTAGTTCAAGATGGGAAACATTTTCCATTTCCCAAAGAGGAAAATTCAGATCTTTGTCGTTTAGGGGTGGTTTTCAAGAGATCTTAGAATAATGAGAAAATCGGACATATCCGAAGACCGTTGAACATTCATGGCAAAGAGAGATGGTAATTTTTTTTAGGTTCAGGGTCGCGATTTATTGGTAATAAGTTTTTGATATTACTTAATTTAATTAGCAGTGTTTATCTGATCTCCCGATACGCCCACAATTCTCCTTCTTCTGCCACATCTGTAATGTGATTGGTTGCAAATTCTCTTTTATCCGAGCTCTTTTAACATTACTAAATACAATATCATCACGTGTCTTGCACTCGGCACTCACTCCAAACACGTTTAAATGCCAACTTTTCTATGATAAATAAGATTATTTTTTAATCATAATTTATTATTTATATCTTTTGTCATTTTCCTCAAATTGTTCATTCCAAATGTTCAATGTTATTCTCCATGAATGAACCAAAAACTATCCGTTCACTCTCATGAGAAAGAAAATAGTCTGAATCAAAGTGGTCGATATTTCTGGAAAGAATAATTTTTCTGAAAGAATTCTCGATGGATAAAACTGCAAACTTTGATAAAAAATGTCTGGTGGACGAACTCTTCTTTTACCTCCGAATAAACCGTAATCAAAAACAGTGTTAATAAACAACAATGAAGACAAACGACAGGTTCTGAAGTTGAATCCATTTCTTTTCAATAAGTGAGTTTGAAAACGTTGAGATTTTATGAAATCCGCGAAAGTCAATTCTCACATAAAACCAAAAGGTTTCTGAAGCAATGAGGAGGTAAAATAACGGTATAGGAAAATGAATAGCAAAGGAATAGAAATTTCTAGACTACGAATTTTCTAAATTGATAAGGATGGATTTAAAATTATGTAACACAGTTTCAATAATTTATATGAAAAGAAATAACTTTTCATATATATCAACATATTTTAACATACCAGAATTATTGGATACAAGTTATCATCATTCTTGAAAATATAATATCCTGATTCCTGAATAAGGGTTTACATTTTAGGGAAATGGAAAAAAAGCAAGTAATCTTTTAATCTTGAAAATTTGTAAATGCTTACCTGAGTTTTCCAATCGGTGGTTTTCCAAATGGTATGCCAAGAAACGCAGAATAATTCCTTCCGTTTCTGGATACCTGAATAGTTCCGTTCAATATTCCCTGGGAAATTTCCACCAAAGGTTCAGCATTTAACGAGCAAATACACAAACTGTGCATCAGCAGTAGTAGTAGTGAAGAAAATTTCTTATTCATTACACTATACATATTATTTCAACCACAAAAACTAGTAAGCACGAAATTCGTTTCTCCGAATAAGAGTTCCTCACCTCAAATAAGGTTTATATATAGGTATATTGCAAAAGTGGAACTTTATCTTAGAGCTTAGACTAATATCATAAATATTGGCGTGATGAGTGTAATTCTGGACTTGCGTCCAAATTTATGTAACTTCCTCCATCCACGTGTTCACTGTCCTTTTTTGATAACAATCTTGTGATTTTGAATCCAAGGACAACTAAGTAATAATTTTTTGTGTGCGAATCCGAAATATACTAAATCTTGATTAATTCAATATTTGCAATTGATCTCGAAAACGTCCTTAATATATTTGCACTGTACAATTAAATTTTCTAGGACATATCAGGCCCTTCGAGTTGGCACATGATGCTTTGAGAGTATTTTCGAAATTAGAATTTTCATACTCACACATACGAAAACTTCGTTTGCTCATCGTTTACTGTCGCAAGAGATTACAACTGACGTCATCAATCATCATAAACGATTACTTTGTTGAAACCTTTTCAGATGAGGCTATTTTCAATGTCTCTAAACGATGGTCAATTGTTTTCAATTTTTGTTTCGTTTTTCATTGCTCATTGTAGGGAAAAATATATTTATAGAAAATTTCATGGTGCACCTCCTTCAGTTTTGAGAAAAATGTGTATCTTACGAAATTTCTGAAAGGAATCACTGGATCTTCTAGAAAATAAAATTTAATCGAAGGAGTCATTTCAGGGTTGGATTTTGTTAAATTTGCATACACAATTGAAACCCGAAATAACTTCTTTTATTATAATGGATCATCGAGGCAGTATTGAATCAATCATTGAAAGAAAAACAAGTATTTTCACTTTAATTCTCTCTGGAAGATAAAGATTTAAATATGTTTGTATAAAAATGAAAGTAGTTATCCTTCAAATTATCCTGGTGTGCTACTTAACTCCATTGGTTTTGAGCTTACCTAAAAATCCCTCTATAAACATAGCGATGGAAAACTGTCTAGCAAAGGATTAACTCTTGCCTACAACGAAAGCAATAAATTTGAAATACCGCATCAGTATACTTAATTTTCTAAAAAATCCAGGAATTCCTTACAGAAACTGTAAAAAACATCATTTTTTGCGAAAAGAAAAAAGATGCACTCTGAAATATCCCACATAGTGGTATGTTGGCAAATATAATTTTTTAGGGAAAACTTTCAAAGCATCATAGGCCAACCTTAGCGGCCTCAAAAATTATATGGCGGGTTTTTTATTGACCATTGAGCCTTAAATATAAAATATACATCAGATATGTACATCATATGTATGTATCATGATGTGATGTGCTATGTACAAATATGTACATCAGATAGCAGGTGACACTTTTCCAAGGATTTTGAAGTGATAAAGAAACAATTTCAATGATTTAAGCCGCATGGGATGATAAAGTATATAAGCTCCAGGATTATTTCAACATAACTTTCAATATCAATCGATACATCATCAGTATTTATAATAATTGAGTCATTTTAATTTATCCCAATTATTTATCTCTATCCTTAAAATATCAATAAATTAATGAATCAAATAGAGTCGCCGGACAGAAGAAATCCTCTTCTTACGAAAGTTTTGATATGAAAGTTGGTCTTCAAGGAATCAATAAAAAATTAGAATATCGAATATTAGGAAGAAAAGTTACTGGCTGCTTTAATATAGTTTAGTATTACAAATATTTATTATTCAGGATATTATTGATTTATTAGAAACGCTGTCAATAAATTGCCTAATGATCAGTATTGTGCTTCCAAAAATTAATTCGATCAGTGTAATAAGAATTAGATAGCGTCACTTTTCGATCCATTTTGTTGTTAATGTTTCCAATTTGAAGGAAGGTTTTATTCTTTGTAGTATATGGAACCCAGCAATTAGGATGATCCAACTTCTTTGATGTAGGTTTTCTAAGAAGTTCCGAAAATATGTCAAATTAGAAAGCCGATCAAGATACAGTTTTTATAAGTATAATATCACCAAAGTTATTTTTTTACCCATTTATAGCAAATGATGTCCAAAGATCCACAATCAGGTCGATTACATATTCGTCGCTCTCAGCATATTTCAAATTTGCAAATCCAAATCTTGCTGGTGATGTGGGGAATAAATATGTAAGTTCATCGCCATGTCCAACTCCCAGATTTCTATGATCTTTAGTAGCTGTAGATGTACGACTATATTTTCCTCGATATCCAAATGAATAAAAATAGATGGGATTTTTCATCCTGGGTGCTACTGCTTCCAATAATTTTATTTCTGGGTAAAGGAAAAACCCATCGCTCACGAATCTGGTTAAAGCTTCGATGTACTATAAAAATATGACAGGTTAGCTATTATTATAACCTTTTTTTAAATAAAATTGATAAATTACTTGATCATGCAGTTATATAATCAAAAACCAATCAAATCAAATATCAATTAAAACCAAGTAGATTTGAGGCTTTTCTTAGGATAGAGATCATTTCTCCATAAAAAGTATATGTGTTAAAATGTTCGTTTTTTATTTCTTTGACGTAATGTCGGGAAAAGATAACATGGAATCAGGAAATTACATACCTCACTTCGTGGTAATTTGAGTAAAGAGCTGTTAAAATAATACCGATCAACAGCTGATGTAAATTTCATTGCGTGATTAGAATCGAGAAAAGATTTCGAAATATATGCTATTAGTGGATAATGAATTAGTCTCATCATAGCATGAAGTGTTGAGCTTTTATATAGATCTGTAATAAATAAATAGTAAGTTAGAATTTAATTATTGTTAAATGTGTCGAATTTCAATTTACTTGCGGTAAGTTTTACTGCAGGTAATCTTTACCCAACAATCTGGGAAAGATTACTCTTAGTTCTTCCTGCGTATGTATTTATTCAAATATTAAACATAAATTTTTTTCAGTGTCTCACACTTGGTTATTAGTAGCCCTTCATCAGCTACTTCTCCAGTCATGAATGGTAAATCCTTCATTTTATTTTGTTTGATCAAGTTTTCTGGACTATCTGTCAAAAACGCTCCATCAGCTTCGGCTTCGTCGGTTGGCGTCCATGTCAATTTAGCAAATCGAGCCATTGCATCAAATATTCGACTTGTACCCATTAGTCTACCCACACTTTTCTTTCTCAGACAGGCTACAATTTTTTCTGAATTTGTAAATGGACACCAAACGACTGCTGCAAGTTTCTTCGAAAAATGTTCAAATTTGCTCCTTTTTTGGTATGCCCATGGACATAATGAACTTCCACTCTGAATAATGTACTGATGAAAGAGACCTAATTGAGCAATCATTACTATTTATTGAATTTCAAGAACGAATTCTTCTGTTTAGGGTTACGTAGCTCCAGGCGGACGCTTGATCATTAACCTCCACTCAAATAATTATTATAAATGATACTGCTCTCACCATGTGTAGCCTTTGAAATAGCATGAAGGGAAACACTAGCACCTCCAGCACTTTCTCCAAATAATGTAACACGGTTCGGATCTCCTCCAAAATTTTTGATATTTTTCTGAACCCATTTTAGTGCAAGAACTTGATCTTTCATTCCAAAATTACCTGGAGCTGCGGAATCCCCGGTACTAAAAAAGCCAAAAATCGATAATCGATAGTTGAGAGTTACAAGAACAATATCCTTGTCGAGAAGATATGCACCACCAGCATTTGTAGAACTACTATTTCCTCCTACGAAAGCTCCACCGTGGATCCAAACCATAACTGGTATCAATGTTGAATTTTTTGTTTCTTTGCACTATGGAATTTTTCAAGGATAAATTATAATGATTGGGTAATTATTTATTTATTCTCGGTTTACGACTTAGTAATATAATTGAATAATTTTATAATTGGGATTCTTGTTACCGATGATGAATTGAAATTTAGCCGTGGAGAATAAACATTCAAATATAGGCAATCTTCGTTGCCGCGTAAAGCTCCTCCAGTCATGCCTTGCTGGACACATTCAGATGCATCTTTATTTGCTGACCTAACTCCATGCCAACTCTCTGCTGGAACTGGATTACTGAATCTATTTTCATGTATAAATTTTCAGTAATAAATTTCATAGCATTATTTACTATTTTATTATTGTTTATAATACTGGAAAGTAACGAACAATATTGTTGAGTCTATGCAGATCTTTGTTGAAACGCAATTGTCGGTTCAATCTAGTGAAATTAGCATTTTTGTTGGAACAACATATAAAAAGAACTTTTCTGTGCTGAAGATATTTGGTTCAATATTCTTATAAATTATTGAAACCCTGAGACCTATTAGGCTGTTTTATATTCTCCCAGCTTACAAGAAAACGAAGATTAAAACCTGTCCTTGACCCTTTTCCTTATATTATTGCTTTTTAACCCTTTGTGTTATCCTACGTGGAATAACACGTAGGATATAGATATTCTATTTCTGTCAATAATTTTAAAAAATGTCAGATTTTACAATTGTTCAAACCATTTTAGAGAGTTTTTTTATATCGCCTATTAATTTTATGTTCTTATTGAAAATTCCTACTTAAATTTTAAATTCGTTTAATAATTTTTAATTGACGTAATAACTCGAAAAATGCTTCAGCGGTTCTCGTTATCCTCATATACGTCATCTTCGCCCTGAAAGAGGCTTGGTTCCAAGTCAAAAAAAGTCAGGCAATAAATAAAATTTGATTTTTTTTTAACATTGGAAGAGAGGTACAAGCCTCCAAAAATTTATTGTCATATTTGCCATGAAATACGTAAGACTACTGTATAAACATGAGGGACAAAGAATGATTTCTCATGACAACTAACAAGATTTTTAAAGAGTCAAACAATTCGTTTAAATGCATGAACTGCCTAAATTTTCATATGGTATAACAAATTTTGAATCCTCTATCATGCTATCCTGGGGATTGTTTCTGCTACATAATTACCAAAAATCGGGCTGAGAAAAAAAAATCTGTTAGATGAACTATATGTAATTTTGTCCGTAGAATCGAATAACGTAATCAGCTCGTAATATGCTCTTTCGTAACTCTCATATTTGAACAAATTGTTTGAACGATCTCTGTTCTTTAGACAATAAGAAATTCAGATATTGCTCCATGGAAGATCGTCATTTGATCAAATACTCTCATCCCCAGATTATGCCCTCTTATATGTCTATACGTCTACCCATGGGCCTCGATTATACAGAAAATGTTTTAGAAATTGATGAATTTTCAACATATTTTATGAAAATTTTGTTGACAACCTTCCGTTTACAGCTACTATTCCAACATCAACTTATAAGGATTTTTGTACGAAATCCAAATTTTATATAAAAAACCTATGCACTGAAATATTTGTAAATGTTATTGAATCTTCAATGTTCTACACTGAGACACAGTGTGAAACACAATTTTTCGAAATTGAAAATGCTGGGAGTCCTATCTTTTTCCTTCTTGCCCAAGAAAAAAAATCTAGATAGAATATGATAATTCGTTCGAAAGTTATCGAGTTCACAGATTATTTTTCATTATTTTTTGTGCGATCAAAAGTGAGAATTTTCGATTTTTCGAAAAAATTCAGAAAGTTGTATTTGCGATCTTGTAGGGCTTCCAAGAGAAAACCTTTTTTTTCCTTTTAACTTTTTTTCAATCTTGCGTTATTTGGCTGAAAATTCTCATTTTCGTTTATATTTTTGAATTTTGAAAATGCCACATTTCTGAAATTTTTTTTTTTATCAAAAAAAATCATGAGGATAAATTGTTTCATTTTTACCTACTACAAGAAACCGTACTTACAATTTTTGAGTCTTGGAAAAAAAGTGAAAAAAAAGTTCAAAATGCTCCCCCTCTTTGATTTTTCATCCAAAATAGATCATATTTTTAATAGTATTGTATTGTTATAAGTAAATTATTTTTGTTCTTTTCCCAATGTTCAAAAAAAAAA